>CM034532.1:10293341-10588029 GCA_020002185.1 Paraescarpia echinospica | reverse complement strand
AGAGAGAGAGAGAGACAGACAGACAGACAGACAAACAGACATACTGATATACACACAGAGAGAGAGAGAGAGAGAGAGAGAGAGAGAGAGAGAGAGAGAGAGAGAGAGAGAGAGAGAGAGAGAGAGAGGGATAGAGAAAGACAGAGACAGAAACAGAGACAGAAACAGAGAGAGACATAGACAGAGACAGTGACAATGAGAGACAAAGAGAGGCACAGAAAGAAAAAGAGAGACAGAGAGAGACAGATAGAGAAAGAGAGAGAGTGAGGGGTTGGGAAGTAGAGAGGGATGGAAGTAGGGAGAGAGGGAGAGAGGAAGAGAGTGAGAGAGGCAGACAGAGAGAGATACACACACACAGAGACAGAGAGAGAGAGAGAGCCAGAGAGAAAGAGAGAGGGAGAGGGACGGGAGCAGAGAGGGAGGAAGGGAGGGAGGGAGGGAGTGAGGGAGAGAGAGAGAGAGAGATTGAGAGAGTGAGAGAGGATGAGAGGGAGAGAGGGTGAGAGGGAGATACGGAGAGAGGGAGAGCGAGAGAGAGAGAGAGTGAGAGAGTGAGAGAGGATGAGAGGGAGAGAGGGTGAGAGGGAGATACGGAGAGAGGGAGAGCGGGAGACAGAGAGAGAGAGAGAGTTAGATGGAGACTGAAAGAGACTGAGAGAGAGAGAGAGAGAGAGAGAGAGAGAGAGAGAGAGAGAGAGAGAGAGAGAGAGAGAGAGAGAGAGAGAGAGAGAGAGAGAGAGAGAGAGAGAGAGAGAGAGAGAGAGAGAGAGAGAGAGAGAGAGAGAGAGAGAGAGAGAGAGAGAGAGAGAGAGAGAGAGAGAGAGAGAGAGAGAGAGAGAGAGAGAGAGAGAGAGAGAGGAGAGAGACACACACACAGAGAGAAAAAGAGAGACAGGCTGGCAGGCGGGCAGGCGGGCAGACTGGCAGGCGGGTAGATAGTCTGACTGACGTACTGTCTAACATACTTATAGACTGACATGTTAAAAGACAAACACAGAGGGTGGAGGAGAGAAAGAGGTAGAGTTGGGAACGGGGAGAAGGGAAGAAAAACAAAGAGATAGAGACTGATAGGTGCAGGGAGACAGAGACATCATTCTAGTTGCGACTACAACATCGCAATTCCGTAGTCAACCAACCAACGCGACATTACTAAGTTGCGTCGGCTGTTCTAATATAATCAGTGACCCTATAGATACTTGTCGGAACTTGTACAGACAAAGAGTCGGAGAAACTAATTTTAGGTAAGCACTTCTTTTAACTGGTAACTATCACATTATATAATGCCAAACGTATGCACACGGCATACCTATACATCACAATAATTAGTTAAAATGCTTCCTAGAAATGTAAGTCGTCTGTAAACACAATTTAACGTTATATGACACAGCACTGCTACACTCGTCATACTATAGTTGGCATGCCCGAAGTGACGGGTAATGGGGCAACAAGAAACGAAGTTACGCATTATTCTAATAATATCACTATTATATATAACATATAAACATGACAAATTAACTCACCAGGCCGTGTATATTGATACTCGTAATACGGAGACGAGAGAACTGTACGTATATCTTTGTGGACACGTCCATGATCCCTAACAAACTGCGACTAGGGTGTGGCTCCAGGTACCCTACCTGCGTCTGGCGACTGACATAACAATAGCCTCTGCAACTGCTTGCACGAAACAATTCCGCCAGGGTTACATAATATATTATGTCACAGATTCTGTGTGGGGTCGTACATGTCAACCGACTCAAAACACGAACGGATTATATGCCCATGAACATTATTATTTGTAACTTTACAACTTCATAATATTTCCTCCTTACCAGTTTTTTCTTCTTTTTAGTATGCCATTACATACAATTACCACCGTCGTGAATTGCACGCATGACTTGATTTTGACTAATGACGTGATTTGATTTGTTTTCTCTATAATATGTTTCAACCAACATTAAATAAATATTAAATGAAATTACTGCCGAATATACCAACAATCTCAGATATGATCAGACATATAAGACTCCAGTAATTTGGGCATGTGTGTCGTATACCAAACGTTCAGGATGAAATCACAGTTACTTCATAAAATATCAAAGTGTTCATTGCTTATTTATGTATTATAACATCGTAATATTTTGTATATTCACACATAACACCGTAGTTGTTAACTCTAACCATTGCATGCATACTGCCGGACATGACATCGGCAGACGGGGGAATATTCACTTTTTGTATCCCCTCAAGCGGACTCTTTGTCTTAGCGGAGGGTGTCTCGCCATACCTAAGCACTGATGTAATGGTATCAGCTCAACATTTGAACAGGCCTGAATGCTCAACACTGGCACTGCAAGATACGAACATAGTATGTAGGCAGTTGATATAGACCGTTAGAATCTTAATGGAGATTACATGTCCGACGGCTGAGCGACTACAAAATAAAACAACTTGGTATTGATCGTGTATCCAAGTGGAAGGTACGCTATTAAGTTATAGGTTAGAAAGAAGTTATTATGCTTGAAGACGACCATGAAATGTGATTTTGTTTCAAGAACAAGTTTGGCCCTGCCTGACAGATAACCCCAATCATACGCATGCAATCACGCACGAACGCTTGATATGTGACTTAACATTTATTTAAATAAGGTATACCTAATGCATTCTAGCTAGTGATGAACCATTTCTGCTAAAAGGATTTGGCATTGATAATTAATTGTGTATGTTAACAAGTTCAAAAGCCGCTGTCACTAAGGCCAAGCTGACCAAAAGAGTATGGGAAAACAAGATGTTCACTGCGTTAGAACAGCAAGATGAGAGTCTATGCCAGGCCTGTGTGCTGAGCACCCTCCTCTACAGCAGCGAATCGTGGACCACCTACATGCGCCAGGAGCACCGCCTCAACACCTTCTACATGCGGTGCCTCAAGCGCATCATCAGTATCACCTGGCAGGACCATGTCCCTTACAGCGACATACTGGACCGTGCTAGGATCCCCAGCAAGCATTCACTGCAGAGCCAGAAATGTCTCCGCTGGCTGGGCCTGCCATGGAGGATAATAATAATAATAATGACAAACTTCTAGCGCCTAAATCCCCAGGAATCTGAGCTCAGAGGCGCAACATACAAAAATCATTGGGCAAAATGGTTAACAGGGACAAGCAAGAGTCGTCATTAGAGCAAGGGACCGTCAAAGGTTAGGGTGGGAATGCAATTTCAAATAAATAAGTCTTTACTTTTTTTATGGAAGGTATTTATAGTCTCAGATGATTTTAAAGCGATAGGCAGTTGATTCCAGATTTTTGGTGCAGCTACAGAAAAAGCACGTTTGCCGATATTAAGCTTGGTTTTCGGAACAAAAAGTCGTTGTGAAACAGATGATCTGAGATTCCTGGGGATATCGAAAAAACGAACGAGACTAAACAAATAGGATGGGTGCTGCGTAGAAAGGGTACGATATGTGACAGTGTCTAATTTGAATTGTATTCGATATGTAACTGGAAGCCAATGCAACTGTCTAAGTAGGGGCAGAGATGGTGAGAAACGAGGTGCTAGACAATTATGTACACGTTGGAGTTTAGCTAAGTCCTATTTAACAATATCGTTTAGGAGTGAGTTGCAGTAGTCAAGGCGACTGCTAATTATATATACTGTTTTGGCAGTAGATAAAGACGTCGAATTCGGCGGAAATCACGTACATGTATATGGTAGAAACAGGATTTACATACTTGAGAAATGTTCTGCTTAAAGCTGAAATCACTGTCAAAGATAACACCTAGATTACGAACAGTGTCTGATGGTGATGTATCATTACCAAGCAATTTAACTGGAAAGTAGTTAACATCCTTGTTTCGTTGTTGTTTTGTGCCAATAATAGTTAGATCAGTTTTATATGGATTTAGCTTCAATTTACTTGCTTCCATCCACAGCAAGATGTCAAGTGAGACAGTCATTTAAAGTTGATAGAGATGTCTGTGTATCAGTTGGTGAAAGTGATATATACACCTGTGTGTCGTCATCATACAAGTGATGATTTATATTATGATTAGTTATGACTCCTCTAAAAAAACCACTGGGATGCCCAGCCATCAGATTCAAGGACGTTTGTAAGCGCGACCCGAAGGCCTGCAACTTCAACTCTGAAGACTGGGAGGCAGAGGCCGAAAATTACACTGCTTGGAATCACACTGCTTGGCATCAGACTGTATACAGAAGCACTGGATGTGCTGAACGAAAGAGACACTAGCATGCAACTGAGAAGAGCTCTAGGGTGCAGCAAAATTAATAAAGGTATATATAATATACATTCTTCAAATTTTAAAATAAAAATTACCGGCCCACAAATATAAATGCAAAAAAAATAACACCATGTGGGATTCAAGCCTGCGTGTTTTGGTGCATTGTCCACTTGGTCACAAAGGCAGCTAAGAATCTGCTGCGTTACTCAGCAGTTTCATCATGTTACTCCAATTGTGTGAATACCTATATCATGTGTGTGTGTACACATTCATATAGGTAGAATGTGTAGGATGTTATGCTGTTAATCCTGTGTGTGGTAGGCTTATGCAATTAATACCCGATACATGTAGCGTAGCTGTATTTCAGCAAAGAGGTTAGTGTTTGTGTGTGTGTGCGTGCGTGCGTGCGTTTGTGTGTGTGTGCGCGCGAGCGTGAGTGCGTTCGTTCGTGTATGCGTGCATGCGTTCGTGTGTGTGTGCGTGTGCGTGCGTGTGCGTGTGTATATATTGTAATTGCGTGCGTACGTTCGTGCGTTGGTCGAGAGGGCGCGTGCATGTGTGCGCGTCATCGCGGCGATTTATACAACACATAGAGGCAAAAGATGTATACGTGATATTGTGCTATCTTAAGCGCCAAGCTAACAAATAGTCGCATATAATGTAGAATTCTTCATGCAGGGCTTTGAAACCACAGCATCAACTTTCCTGTGCTATGCCCCTACCCAGTGGGCAATTGTGGTATATTTTGACGTCTGAAAGATGTCTTTTTTTGACGTCTAAAAACGTCAAATTTAGGCTGCCAGTGAAACACTATTTTGCGTCTCATTTCTTACGTAAATATGTAGACGTCTGATATATGTCTAAATGAGATAGGCCCTATTTTAAATCACCAATAAAAAAAATTGCAACCTAGTTTTGGCCGGCGCATGGGAATCATCACATGTGGCGTTACTAAACAGTCTTTGATCCAGACTCAAAATGTCGCCACATTCTTAACAACTGCGTCGATACTATTTTCTAGACGGTACGAATTACCAGAACTTCCCCTACTTTCGCTTGCGTTCTCATCACTTTCTTGAGATCTTGCAGTATCGCCATCTGTCGGATAGATCTGTCTTAAAAATGAAATTACATTTTGAGAAAGCTTATCTAACGAATATACAGATAGTAATTAAACTTAGATGCTCCTCGTCTCACTAATTGTTGCTTCATTGTATCATAAACCGGCACATGCCTAATTCCACATTATTGAGTCAGTTTCAACTAGTCGTTTGACCTGAGCAAAATCAGGTAAAATGATTAATTACTCTGCCGTCTGGCGACTGTTTTAGAACTATATTATTGTTGATTGTTTACACTTACCGAGTGCGAGTAGATGCTGACGTGTAAAGATGTTTTGCTGATAAATATATACATTGACGCAACTTTGTTGAGAATGCTGTCGCTTAGTCACACAACGGTGTATTATGTGATAGAAGTTACTATCGTGAGAGGCTTCGATAGACGCAGATCAAGGTAAATTAGTAAGTGGAACTGTTGTTTTGATATCGGTCTCAGATATGTCAAATGTATTTTACTTTAAAATAAAAGTTAAAGGTCTACGAGTCGAGTACGAATACGTCACATTTATGAAGCCAATGGTTAAGTTGTTAGATATATGCCACTTACACCCTGAAACGAACAACAATTAACGAGTAAATTAAGTTGTTCGTGAAGCAGGTATTCTGAAACGCAAGATGTCTAGCTGAGCGCGGGCGATAATTAGGTAAATTACTACACTACAGCCAATACACAGCAACAATCTTTTACTGCTACTATAGTTTACCCTGGCGTTAAACTGGCTTAAATATGCGATTCGGTACAAAGAATTATGCCCTCCAATTTTGCGTACGATGGAAATATAAATAATGAAGCCTATAAATAATCGATGTAATCAGTTTGACCATGGACATAATTGTGAATATGATAAAATTATTCTTATGACAGTCCTGTCATGACCTTTCGAACAGGAAGCTATTTGTATATATTGACGGATGTGTTTCGGAGCTATTAGATGTGACATGTGGAGTTCCGCAAAGGTCTACTTTAGGTCCACGTTTATTTGTCCTTTACGTTAATGACATCTGTAACGTATCAACATTAGTAGAATTCATACTTTTTGCTGACGATACGAATATATTTTGTATCGGTAACAATCTGACAGAACTATGTGACATGTTAAATAGAGAACTTGCCAAATTGTCAAATGGTTTGCTGCAAATTATCACTCAACTTGCCAAAAACAAATTATATGTTATTCGGAAACTGTCCACCAAATGTTGACATTAATCTGTGTGTAAATAATGTTTGAATAACCAGAGTACGTGTAACTAAATTTCTGGGAGTATGTGTTGATGACCAGCTAAACTGGAAGCATCACATCAATACGGTTAGAACAAAACTCAAAAGTGGCAGCTATCATTTACAAAGCAAGTTGTTTAATTACTCAGGATAGAATGTACATATTGTATAGTTCCCTGTTCTTGCCATATATTAGGTATTGTATCAAAATTTGGCATACCACCTATGTCTCAAACATCAGGTGTATTACTGTGCTGCAGAAACGAATAGTTTGCCTGATCCGTGGCCAAGTGGTGCCCTAATACAATATCTGATCAATGGGGTGGCTGAGTGAAATGGTAATCTGTAAACCTGTGTATTGAGCTACCCTTGGCTCACTGCCTGCCATTGTTCCAGTGTCAAACTGAATGCCTCTATGTGAGTTGTAACTATAATGTGTAATGGGAATCTACTGCACTGGCAGATCCTGAGAAACTTTAAAACAGCAATAGACATAATTATCAATGCAATGTAACGATATGATCTAAGATTAAAATAAAATAACTTAGGTATACTCGAAAGGTTAAAGCATATTTAGCCAAAATTATAAGGAATATTATTAAGATGTTTTACTATACATGTTGCAGCTATTACTTCAATCCAATTCAATCAGTATTATGTCATTAATTGCTACTGTTTTTAAGACAAAAAGGCACACTATGTATATGTACCTTGTGAACAAATAAAGTTTTCTCATTGTTCATCTCTTCTTTCCATTCTGGAGGAGGGTGGTATGGGCAAAATGAGAACAGAAAATATATGCACATTTTCTTAAACAAACTTTAACTGTGCTACATTCAAGATTGCAGCTCACCAACTCTCCTGCAAGGTTTCTGCAACCACTGGAAATCGGCCTAAATAGCAGAGTATTGAGATAGAATTCTACAGTATTTTTAATAACACATTAACTAATATACACAATCATCATAAAACGGTCTACTCGAATATTTTATTTCCAGGTTTATCTTCACTGGCATGTCAGTATTTTACTTCCATCATAACCATTAATGATCTGTAACTATGATTCACCAAAAACCATTTCATTAATAATTACACACTCACAATACAGTCCAAAGGACTTCAGGGCCTCTTGGCCCATTTTCATACAGAATGACATTTTCTTTTGTATATTTCCAATAATTAAAAATTATGACAAGATTTATTTATTTGTTTCATAAGTCTTCTCTTACATTGGCACATATTGTTGACACATGTTTGACACAACATGTATTTTGAATGATGATGTTAGAATAACACCAATAGATGCATTTCCTTTTTGGACAGAGTTATTTGATTATGCTTATGGTGTCTAAATTGTTTTTTTCATTGGAGTAATAGGTAAATCACAGTTTGTTCACTTGGTCAGGTAACTCATGTGTGTAGGCTTGCTCTAAATATTTACAGTTATACATTCTTGTTGCAGCACAAGTGACATAACTAAGAGTAAATAAAACGACCATCACTCAGAACATCACTCAGAACATCACTCAGAACATCACTGCTGAATAAGAGACAGACACAATGTATCGTCCGCGAGGTCGCATGCGTGGCAACTTAGCCATTTGGCTACTGTTGCTGGAAGTGATGCAGATTGGCCTGGATCATATCCCCCCTGTTACGCTGGCTGCACTGGCCACTCAGGTGGCGATATACCTCGACGTCTTCAAGTTGTTTGGTCTGGCTGATATGCCGTCACTGGACGAGGCGTGCGTGAGTGCCTACCATGTGTGGTACCGCAACGATTGGCGCCGACTGTTTCTTGCGTCGGTGTTCCATGCGAATGACTGGCATCTGTACTACAACATGGTGTCATTTCTGTCAAAGGCAATTACGCTTGAACGGTACTTTGGCAGTGCTGGGTTTCTGTGTCTGCTTGGTGTGTTCAGCATTGTGGTGAACGGCATGTTGATTGGCCTGGCGATGCTAGCTGAAGCCACTCTGGGGGATAGCAGTTATGTCACACAGTGTGCAGTCGGTTTCTCAGGTAGGCAGCCATGATTCATACAAATTTCATTTATTGGTTGATCAGTGATGGAATCAAGGCGCATGTAAATTTACTTAAGTTCATCATAACTTGTACATTTTAGTCATGAGACAGACAATTCAGGTGCTATTTATTGACTTTAATTAAATTGTACTACATTAAGATCTGTTATCATTTCTCATTCATCAAATCGACTTCAAAATCGTCAGATGATACTACTATATTACCACTGATATAAAAAAATGCAAAGGTAGGTACTTGATAGTTATTTATATTATTGATATTTATTTATGTTTTTCTTGCTTATTCAATATGCTTTTGAATTTGAATTGAATGATGTTATTGAATGTTAAATCTTGAAATTTCTACCTATCTCTTGAGGGAAAGAGTGGATGAATTGAGCAGTGAGCAACTCATCAGGGGGTGCCACTGTAGCTTTACATTCGCTCTATCAGGAAAAGTAATTCAGTGGCATGCAGAAATTAAATGGTCAGTGGAAACAAGTTCAAGACAAACCTACTGTAATGGTGGTAATTGCTGCCCTTGGACCTGGCTTGTTGCTCCTTGGGTGGGTTCAAGTATAATAAATACATGTACCAACTTGTATGACGTGTTTCACTGTGTTTGTTTGCAGGAGTGTTGTTTGCGCTGAAGGTAGTCACCACCCACCTGACCCCCCCAGGCTACCAGTACATGATGTTTGTCCCAATGCCAATACCAACAGCATATGCCTGCTGGGTTGAACTGCTCGTCATACAACTACTACTGCCTAATGTCTCATTCATAGGTTCGTACAGTTGACAGTCATCTAACTATGTAATCTAGCTAGAACATGTATGTATGTCTTTTGTATATATGTGAATTTTTTTGCACGTATGTGTTAATATGTTAATATTTTCTTTGTACACCATGTAGACAGTTTGTATCTCAGGTGCCAAACTTCTTCGGGTTCATCTGTTCCCCTCGCAAGTTTTACATTACAGTTTTTGTAACTTGTGTTTAGAAAAATGTAAAATTTACAACCAGCATGCATGGCATATGGAGAGGCAAGATTGATATCTACATTTCCAATCAGTATACGTGGCACATGGACAGACAACATTGATATCTATATTTCCATCCATCATACCTGGCACATGGAGAGACCAGATTGATATCTATATTTCCAACCAGCATACCTGGCACATGGAGAGACACGATTGATATATATATTTCCAAACAGCATACATGGCACATGGAGAGACAACCATGATATCTATATTTCCAACCAGCATACAAGGCACATGGAGAAACAATATTGATATCTATATGTCCAACCAGCATACATGACACATGGAGAGACAAGATTAATATCTATATTTCCAACCAGCATACAAGGCACATGGAGAAACAATATTGATATCTATATTTCCAACCAGCATACAAGGCACATGGAGAAACAATATTGATATCTATATGTCCAACCAGCATACATGACACATGGAGAGACAAGATTAATATCTATATTTCCAACCAGCATACAAGGCACATGGAGAAACAAGATTTATATCTATATTTCCAACCAGCATACATGACACATGGAGAGACAAGATTAATATCTATATTTCCAACAAGCATACAAGGCACATGGAGAAACAATATTGATATCTATATTTCCAACCAACATACATGCCACATGGAGAGACAAGATTAATATCGATATTTCCAACCAGCATACATGACACACGGAGAGACAAGATTAATATCTATATTTCCAACCAGCATACATGGCACATGGAGAAACAAGATTGATATCTACCCTGTATATTTCCAACCAGCATAGTTGGCCCATGGAGAGACAAGATTGATATATATATATATATATATATATTTCCAACCAGCATACATGGCACGTGAAGAGACAAGATTGATATCTATATTTCCAACCAGCATACATGCATGGAGAGACAAGATTGATATATATAGATATATTGTCAACCAGCATACGTGGCACATGGAGAGACAAGATTGATATCTATATTTCCAACCAGCATACGTGACACATGGAGAGACAAGATATATATATATATATATTTTTTAAATTAGCGAAGTTACCCAGCATTGCTTGGGAAAAAACTGTTATCTGTATCATTATATGTGACCCCGATATCCCAAGCACCCTGCACAAATATAAAAAAAACTTAATCTATGAACCACCCAAATAGGCCTGCTAGAGCACACACAAAATTTCAGCTGCATACATGCAAAATTGACAGATAAATACCATTTTAAAATTCTGAACCCCAAGATCCCCATTACCTTGAAGAATTAAAAAAAAAATTCTAAAATCCAATGGGCCCGTTTGATCACAGCCCCATACATGCAAAACTAACATAGATATGGGTCCACAGACAGACCGAGAAAACTATTGCGTTATATTATAGGTGTGACAAATTAATTATGCTTTACTGCAGGTCATTTGTCAGGAATCTTGGTTGGACTGATGTTTGTAAAAGGACCAATGCAATACTTTCTGTCGTCAGGTTACTCGGGTAAGTCATGACATGTTTTATTGTTTAAGATACTTTGGAAGTGTCAACAAATAACTACCCGGTATGCCTAAAATGGTCGTCAGGTGGCCAATACATCTGATTACATAGTTGATTATCGGCGTGAGAGAAGAACTTTTCCTCTGAAAATGTTTTACAGAAGTAATGAACAGATGCATTGCTTTGATGTTCTTGAGAGTCTGTAGACCTCAATTTTAAGCAAACATTTAGAAGGTTTTTCATTAGTTACCATTGTGTGATTGTCCTAAATTGTAGACGTATTAACTTTAGTTTGGACTGTTGATATACTTGAGCTACTGTTAGCCAGTCTACCTGACGTCAGTGGTATTATAACAATGATATACCTATAAATGTTGTCTTATATACAGTGTTTATTGCACTTTACAAAAAGTGAAATATTCTGTGTATTCTGAAATACAGAATTAAAGTAACTAAATATAAAAATGATTAGTTATATAAAATATTGTCTAAACCACCTAAAGCATTTTATTTGAAAGGTATATCTGTATAGTCAGTTACATATGTACATACATTATGAATACTACCATCATGGGTTAGCTGAATTTTTAAAGATCTCAAAACACATATTCAGCGTGACACTATAAAAACATTATTTGGTGAAAGACTGCATGCAAAGCACCCATATGTCACAACAACTCGTTTTTGAAGTGTCACACAAGTGGGGCAGTCACAGTGGTCTATGGTTCAACACATCTCTGTTCACAGGTCCATCGTACACGTACCACGCAGGCCCAGTTGGCAGTGATAGCTTTGACGAGTACTACCAGGCTCGTAGTTTCACGTCGGCACGGTATGACGAAGACCGGCCTCGAAGCACCGAACATAGAAACTACAACAGGTAACGGTGTTTGATATCATCATGTGACTGCAAGTCATCGTTGAGTAGGTGTTGGTTTGGAATATATCATAGGATACATTCTTTAATAGATAGGTTGTCTATTAAAGAAGTTAGGTGTATTGTTTAAATGTGAGGCGCATCCACTTTGAAATGTCAATAATGGCATATAGCGGCACTTGTTTTTGTACCAATGGATAAAAGGAACATATGATATATGAACCCTTAGAGCAACATATTCCTTAAACAGTGATATACATTGCTGTTTATAATAAGATAGATATAATAAAAAATGATACATATAAATACATATAAACTGTGCTGAACATTTTAGCAACACAGAATATGCCCCAAATGCATCGATTGTCCAGGAAAATGTATTTAAAATCACTACCTTGTCTGGTTAGTTTCATCACATGGAAATAGTTCATATTTGGTGTTTAATTGGTTGTTGTAGTTATACAGGGGGGTTGTCAGAAGAAGAGCAACTTCAACAGGCACTGAGGGAAAGCCGCACGTCTCAACGTACGTAGATGGCAGTGTGTGTGGGTGCGTGCGTGCATGCGTGCGTGCACTCGTGTGTTTTAGATCGTGTGCATTTGTAAACACTCCCTACCAAATAGGGTTCCCATGAGACAGCTAAATAACTGAGCCACCCATAAAATCTTAATTTTTATGTAACCCTGCCATGCTAATCTTCCAAGCAAATGAGTTTAGTTTAAAAGTAGGTTCTTATATGTGGTGGTATCGAGTCTGGACTGCTCAGAGTGTTTTACACTTTAACATTTCACTGTCGTCACCCAACCCGTCTCCACTCTCCCGTCTATTCCTGTCAATCTCTTCCTCTCTCCTCCCATTCCTACAAAATCTCTCCTCACACAGATCGTCCCACAATACAATAAATCATCTTCTAATACAGCAGATAATTTCCTAATACAACAGATCATCTTCTAATACAGCAAATCATCTCCTAATACAAAGGTTTGTCAGTAGAACTACGTAAAATGGACATCGCCAACCCCTTAATGGTGCACCTTTCCCTTGTAGACAGCCCGCGTCCGTCGCGGCAGTTACAGCCGACTGCCCCACCCTTCGAACCAGCCACGACGTCCCGCCTCTACCCAGACCTCCCGGCCGACGAGTCCAGCGGCACGGAGACACTTCCAGGGCGGGAGGCCTTGAAACAGGAAGATCTCCGTCGCCGGCGCCTCATGCGGTTCGGCAGACAGACCTGAATGACGCCAGAACGGGGAGAAATCATCCATAGAGACCGCGGATTGGTCGCTTCTGTCTTCGAGTGATGGTGTTGGTGTTAGGTTGAACACTTCAGTGATGTTGGTGTTAGTTTGAACACTCCTGGAAGTGTTGTTGGTGGATGTGTCGTTGACTGTCGTAAGTGGTGGATTTGTGTATACGCAGTTTGACATTCCCAGGACGTGGTGTACGTTGTGCGTACGTGGAGAGTCCAGAGAGAATGTATCTGGGTGGGTGCGACCTTACAGCTTGCCGCCAGATACAACATGGCATCACGTACACCTTTTATCCAGTACGCACACTCTACACGAAGCAGCGTGTACAGAGTACGCGCTGATGTGTACCCATTGTAGGTATGCTTGCGAAGGATACCAGAGGTACATGATTGGTGCCTGCAAGTTGACGCAATCGTGATGTTAGACAGCACTATGTCAAACTGGCAATGTTAGCTTTGTAGTTTATTTATTCGTCACTGTATATTCTTTTGTTTGCACTTTCCCTCGTTCTAAACGACGATTGCGATGTAGTTGGTATTTGGCTGCTCTAAATAATAAAGTGATGACAGACGAATCGTTCAATAATCAACCATATCGTCGGGTGGTTTAATAAAAATTCGCAGTTGCTTACACCGTACGTATGCGTAAATATATGGGGTAGTTACCCACTGCAGAAGGTATTTGTTCAAATGTCACATATATGAAATGGGCCTGGACGCAGTTAGGTTTCCCTTTTATGATTCGATATTATTTTGTTGAATGGGCTAATACAATGACGGTCATTTACTAACATATAGTTATTAGGTTATATGTCGTGAGTATTCTTTAAGCCCCGTTTACAGGAGGAGACGCTACGTATGTTTGTCCGTTATATCTTGACAAGAGGTTGAACGATGAAAATGCTCTTTGTCGTTAAGGTCATTCAGAGACTTCCAATGAAAACAGTTGTTGCATTCCGTCCGACGTTCGTTTACTTACACGCACAAACATGTTTGTACTGTTGTGTAATAAATACTTTAATACTGCCTGATATGTTGCGAGTTCAACGCTATCCCCTGGTTTTACATGGTTACCCGAGCGAGGGCGTGTGTGTGCGTGTGTGTGTGCGTGCGTGCCTGTGCGGGGATTGGCTGTTAAGTACATAGCTGGGCAATTCTTAGGGAATGCACACGATTGTCGTTGCATGGTCTATTAGCGCATCTTATCAGAGGTAGTGATGTCTACTCGCCTCTTTCTATGTTCAGTCATTTTCTTAGACGATTGGCATCTCATCTATCGACTGACAATGTTTTTTTATTGAAGAAAACGCAACAAAATTATTATTATTTTTTGGTATGATATTTTGTATTGAAATATTATTTAAATGTCTGTGTGTGTGTGTGCGTGTGTGTGTGTGTGTAGCGTTTTAATATGCCGTGTAAACCATTATATATTGTTGTTAATTACATGTAATTACCATGCCGATAAATAGGCTGTCAATTATTTAGACGGAACTTTTTCTGACATGCTAATGAACCTGTCTGCGCGAGAGACGGTGCCGTACGTGGCGCCATTGCACGGAAAACCAGTCAACTAATATTACGTCATCGTTCATCGTTGTGACGTTTCATCTTGGTGGACAATGTGAATGATGCATAAAGGTGTTCTTTCACGGGTACCGGTTACGTGTGATCTGTGATTGGACGGTACTTGCTGCAGTAGCGTTTAGCACACTCCACGCAGGTATCTGACATGTAAAATGCACGCCCTATCAACCGATAAAAACATTAACGTGGCGTTGTTGCAAGGGGACGGCTGTCTTGGTGCGTTTGGACTTTAGGGCCATCCACAAAGTACGTCGTGTTTATGGGGTAATAGTGTCAGGTCATATTAAACGTATAACCAACGTTATTGCACATTGCAACATCGTATCGATCGACAAATTGAGCGTATAAGTTGGCGTTAATGGTAGCTAATGCTGAAAGTCGGACATAAGTATCTATCCGGTGTTTCTCGCCAATTTCCAGCATCTTTCGAACTCACTAATTCAGGGGCGGATGGATCCAGAACGGGTAATAAGTGGGGCCCACTCGAATTGCTCCCCTCCTTGAAGCTCGCGAAAAATATCAACACTTCAAGCTCGCGAAAAATACCAATACTTCAGGCTCTCCAAAAACCTAGAATTGCACCCCACGCTTAAAGCTCGCCAAAAATACCAACACTTCAGGCTCTCCAAAAACCCTCAATTGCACTCCACCGCTTGAAGGTCGCCAAAATACCAACACTTCAGGCTCTCTAAAAACCTCCAACTGTACCCCTTCGAAGATCGCGAACAATACCAATACTTCAGGCTCTCCAAAAAAACTTAAATTGCACACCCCATTGATTCTCGCCAAAAATACCAACACTTTTACCAAATATGCCAACACTTGAAAGTCTGGGGGCAGATCACGCTAGCGCGAGCACATACCAAAGAAAATTCTTATGTTCTAGGTGGCACCTGCCCCCTGGATCCGCCTATTTAACTGTCCCCGAAACAAGGTATTAAGTATGATAGTAACATCATAATGTTTACTTCTATTAAGTACTGCAAGCATCTAAACTGACGGAATCTGTTTTATTGCATTGCGATGTAAAAAGTCTATGGATGTCATCATACAATAGTAACATGCTGCAGTATCTGTTGCATGGCGACAGCAGAACTTAAATAATCATGGGATCAAGTTTAATATTGTAATGCTGATAACTGCTGCCCTCGATGTGTTGCTCCCTTGGTAAGCTAGCGGCCTACACATTATAGTTTATTAACACTGACATGATTTTACGACATCATAGAACAGAGTTAGTACCCTGAAGTGGTTCGGTGGATGTTCGCATTTGTTTGTAATTTGTATGTAGATAGATGTCTACGTTACGATGACTGATCACGTTTCAGCTGGCCTGGAATATCACCGGATGTCGCTAAGATGTGTTTCCAAACCAGCACCATCTGCCCGAAAAACTACCGGTATATGTAAAAAATAGTATACAAATACTTTGGTTAGGGTAAGTCACTAGAAACACGACCATTTTCTAACACCCACTAGAGCGCATGCCAGTCTACAAGGAAACTTAAAGACCACCGGAACATTTTGCTAATTTCTAACCAAAACTTGTTAATTTTCTATTTGTAATCAATAATGCAATTTGTCAGTGTAACTGTCTGTCGTTATGTATCACCCTATGACGTGGTGAGTTCTTTCGCGGAAATGGTCCGCGCTGTGGGCATTCTTCGCACTCTTTACGTTTCGAAGAATTGTAGTCAGATATATAAAATCACCGATTGTTCAGAATATAATTCATTACGACATGCGACCAAAGTCTTGTGGAATGTTCCTTCTCATTATTAGGCCTACTGTCGCAGTTGAAACTAGGTAGATATTGAGAGTCACGTACCGTTATGGGCGCCATCTTGGATAAGTAGTTTCTGTGGGCGATAATACCGGAAACTGACACATTTAAGTGAAGTTTACAAGAACACGATCATTCCGCCTGTGCCAAATTAATGCTCCATCGATTCATTATCAAGGCCTATTCATGCAATTATTGAAAATGATGCTTAGTCTTAGGGAGCCTAGCTACGACTAAAACGGAGATTTGTCGTTGAAGGGGAATGGAGGTTGAAGGAATGCGGTTCGACGACCCGCAAGCATCGGAGTTGAGCGTCTTCAGCCTGATTCTCTTCATCATCGTCATCCACCTCATCCAAGTCGCCTACGATGGCGTCCAACCAGTCACGGCCACAATCGTACGACAAGCTATGTTACTTCGTCCATACGTTCGAGTCTAATCAAGGGGATAGATCATTATTTGTGTTGTAGCGTGTAAGGGGCCATCCATAAAGTAAGTCGTTTTTGAGACCCCATCCCGTGTCACACTTCGTGACGCTGACATGTACACCCCCTAAATGGATCATTATTTGTGTTTCCTTAGGCGACCATATCAATGTTTTGTAGCGTGTAAAGGGCCATTCATAAAGTAAGTTACGCTATTAGTGGACATTATTGGGACACACCCTTATCTCGCTTCATAACGATGGCATGTACAGTTCTATGAAATTAAGTTATTTTTAGAAAGGCCCCAATATGACAGGCCTACATGGTACCCTACGTATATAAAAGTAAACATTATATTCTTTGCTTGCCATCCATAAAGTAAGTTACGCTATTAGTGGACATTATAGGGACACGCACCCTTATCACGCTTCGTAACGATGGCATGAACACTTCTATGAAATTAAGTTTTTTTGAGAAAGGCCCCACTTTGACAGGCCTACATGGGATCCTACGTATATAAAAGTAAACGTTATATTCTTTGCATGACTGTGTTGATTCTTTGTTTAAACGTTTGTTTAAATATATAAATTTAATAAAAAACAATGCTAGTTATTTGTTGAAATGCTGTTGAAATCTACCAAAAACCGTTTATTAGTCTGATAGCGACAGCTCGACGTGCTGCCAACCCGATACGTTTCTATCTGTCGGCGACAGTTGTAAACAGTCGACAGATTGGATGATGCGTCACTATTCATAGGACACAGCTGTGACTTTGTGTTCGCCTTACCGAGACTCGTGCAGGCCCTTAGCCTTTTTTGGAAAATCGTAACGGTTTTTTCTTTTTTAAATAACCGGCATTTTGGTATTTAGAAAACGGGATTTCTATTTGTCAAATACTATGATGTTGTGTTGGACCGTAACTTGGTTTAATTTTACCAACAACAAGGTCAAACCAATGTTTGCTTTGTCATACAATGGACTGTGTATTGCGAATTATTAGTTTTCAACTTAAATACTGACAGGTATTTACCGACTGCAGTTTTGAATTAAATGGTTAACGGAAACGAATTTAAAACGAGAAGCACGCGATGGTGGTACTGCTGGTAACTGCAGTAAGTACTGCTGGTAACTGCAGTAAGTACTGCTGGTAACTGCAGTAAGTACTGCTGGTAACTGCAGTAAGTACTGCTGGTAAATGCAGTAAGTACTGACCCGCCTGTGCTGTCGCCAGCTGTCGCTCCTGATGATCGTGCACGTGCGCATGTTGGACATCTTCGCGTTGCCCCTCGGCTCGGTCGGCCTGAGCGCCGGCAAGGTGTGGCAGCGAGGCGAGGTGTCACGCATCCTCCTGTCGCCCCTCTACCATGTGAGCGACTGGCATCTGCTCTACTGCATGGTGTCGTTCGCCATGAAGGCGCGCTGCGTCGAGCCGTACTTCGGCAAGGGTCTCTTCTTCTGGCTCGTCGTCGCCTACGCCATCGTCGCGAACATCCTCATCGTGCCGCTCGCCTACCTCGCTTACGCCGTCTTCGGCGACTCGACCTTCATCTCGCGACACGCCTTCGGATTCACGGGTGAGTGGCTCCAGTGTGATGGGTCGAAGAGATAGAAAGAGAGAGAGAGAGAGAGAGAGAGAGAGAGAGAGAGACCACGCCATGCACGCACGCACGCACTCACTCACGCACAAACACACACACACGCACACACACACACATACAAACAGACAAACAGACAAACAGACAAACAGACAAACAGACAAACAGACAAAGACGCAGACACACAAAGCGGGAGGAAAGAGGAAACGATTTCCAAACAACTCCTGGCAATCTATTGTCCCTTTACCCACGTATATACCCACGGAGATATTCTACGCTAGTGTGATCCACGCACGGTTACTCCACTAGACAGTTATGACGGCGATTGTGTACGCAGACAACATGGATAGATTGTTTCGAATTTTTAAGAATGACACTTAGAATAGTCAAAGATATTTTCTCCACAATATTTATGGAAAAATTGAATTACAATACATTATGTTTGTCTTTTGAGAGTTTTGTACTGATTTTATAAGTATATATATATATATATATATTGTATCTTTATCTCATACAACATTATATGGTATTAATGAATAAATATTGTATTGCTTTTTATATCTAGCCGCTTTCTAGATTTAAAAAATGCACGCTATGGAAATCCGTTACCAAAGTGTCTCACCAAGTGTTCTAACAAACATAGAAACATGACTTTCAAGTCTGCGTCAATGTTGTCACGGTCAAGAAATCCATTTTTGCCACTTGCTGGTTCCACAGTTGATGCCATATTGAAATGACATATGGCCGGCGTACGAAATCGTAGATTTTGTTTCAGTGCAATATAAAATATGATACATTAATGGTTCGGATATTGCCACTACAAAGTGTACATTGTGTGCTCTGTCTAGGTGTGATATTTGCCATCAAGGTTCTCACTACACAGTTAATAGTCGACGGCAACGCGCGGGTATTTGTCTGGGCGGAATTAATTATCGCTAACTTGTTGATGCCGCGGACAACGGCTCTAAGTAGGTGTCATCCGTGATAGCTAATGGCTCTATGTATGTGGCTTCTGTGATACTTAATGGCTCTAGATAGGTGGCTTCTGTGGTAGTTAATGACTGTAATTGCGCGGCTTCCAAAGTAGCTATTTGCTATATGCAGGGATCTTCCATAATTACCCACGATTCTATGTGGGAATAGCTTCCACGATAGCTAACGGCCCTAGGTGGGAGGGTTCTTTGGTTTCTAACTGTTCTATATGGGTGGTTTCTACTTTAGCTAACGGCTGTAAATGTGTGGCTTCCTTGGTTGCTGACGGTTGTAAATGGATGGCTTTTATGATACCAAACGACGCTAAGTAGGCGACTTCCATGATAACTAACAGCTATCATGGAAGGTGGCATCAATAGCAGCTAACGGCTCTATGTAAGTGGATTCCGGGTTAGCTAACTGCTCTATATAGCTAACGTCTCCATGTAGATTACATTCATGATACTTAACGTTTTTATGTAGGTGGCTTCCATGATAAGTAACGGATCTATATCGGGGGCTTCTTCGATAACTAAATAAGGGATTTAAGTAGGTGGTTTGTTTCATAACTATAACTAAGGAATCGATGTAATGGGTTCTTTGATAACGGATACAGATGTATTGTAACACTAGCGGACGATAGCTATGCGTGTTAAGTGGTAACATTTAAGCGAGGGTAAACAACATATCATCCAGAGAGGGGTGGGTATAGAGAGGGGACAGAGAGGGGGGTGTATATATGAGGATAAAGTAGGTTTGGGGAGAGATAGTCCACAAAGACTACACTTAGGAAATATGGAGACCGGGACAACGTGCGCATGCACACACACGCACATACACACACACCACACACACGCTCGTGCGCGCGCTTACACACACACTACACACACATACACGCACACACACACACACACACACACACACACACACACACACACACACACACACACACACACACACACACACACACACACACACACACACACACACACACACACACACACACACACACACACACACATACCTTAGTAGAAATGGGAAACGCAGAAGACCGTTGTTATTATAAAAATACATTGCTTTCAATTATCAGTAAAACTGTCCAAGACCTTTATATTTGCTAGGCCTATTTAGTCTTCAAGTAAAATTGTGCTGTCACTTTATTTTATGCGACGTTTTTTTAGCCAAAACTGTGACTTTTCTGTGACGTTATTTCCGCTTTCACTATTAACGACAGCTGGCATGTTAATTTGCAATAGTAGTTTGGGTGGATGTTCATGCAAGTTCCACTTCGTTGCGCAGGCAATGTGGCTGGCACTATCGTCGGAGCCCTCTCGTTGGAAATGCTCTGGGATCACATCCAAAATGCTAAAGGTTCGTATTATCAAGGCACGTTTCGCTAGCATTCTTAAGAGCTTATAATCCAGATGTTGCTCTTTAAAATTTATTTCGCTCATTAAGAGAGATATCTGTTATACTGCAAACTATCAACACTATGAAATACTTCCGGGACACCACCGGGACACTTTCGCCGGTGCGTCACGGAAACAATATCTTCGGCCATACGGTGGAGGCTATTTGCATTTTGACAACATTTCGTAAATTTAACAACGGATTCTACTCAGTGGTGGATTTTCCTTATAAAGTTTTTATCCTACTGAAACGATCTGCAGAACGTTCAATCAAAGCAATATCTTAGGTGCCACACATTGACATGTATACATTTATAATAAGTATTATATCCGTTGCATGGCTGAACTGAATGGTTTGTTATTTACACATAAGTATGTAAAAGTATCAACAAACAATGGAACATTACTGGATCTTCGTTGAAATATAAAAAATAATGGCTGAATAATTACTGCTATTCCTGTCTAATATTGGTTGCTGATCGAACCAGCATTTTAAAAATTGTTGCCTAATGCTTACCAAATGACCACCACCTTCATGTAACGGTTCGTCACTCTTGTTCATAGATCCCCAACCGTCCTAAGAATTACGTACTTTACGACCCTTCTGCACATACTGCACAGTGTTCTACACGACTCCCGTCATAACTCGGGAATCTCCCCCTTTCTCAAGACTCAACACATTAAACACAGTTGCCTTGAATATGTTCACGTAATCGTGTATACGCCACATAACTCTATGGAAGACGTTAACACGCGAATTCGTTGACTGTCGTTCAACCGCTAAATTGCACATATGTGAGCGGGTAAGTAGGGATTGATGGCGTCGCCATGGTATCGATACATAATCGCTCCTGGGTTTCAGACAAAATAACAAAAAATTCTGCCACATGTAACCTGCGTAAAAAGACCAACCGCAGCGGTAGTATGCGAAGCCAATCCAGAAGCCAAACCCGAACGCAAAGCCGAAGTAGAAGTCGAAGCCGAAGTTGCAGTCAAAGGTGCAGCCGTCCTCGAAGGAGATTCCAGAATACGTGTAACCCGATGCTCTGCTAGACGAATTAACGAACACGAACGATCTAGCAAAGTGTTCCCGTGCTGACGTCATCAGGTCACAAGCGACGTCACAAGGTCGCAAAAGGTCCTGGTTGATGTTACGGTTTTTGACCAATAGCGTGAGGCCGTGGCCGCAGCCAGCATTGACTGATACAAACCTACAGAAAAATGCACAGTTGCAGTAGGCTCTGTAGTTAAATGGTATAAACAAATGCGAATTTTCGCGAACTTTGCGCGCATATGCAGCGTCAGTTTTCCAGGATATTAAATAACGGTCGCAGAAAAAAATATGAAAAGATAGCGTTTCAATGACATATGCTGCAGCAAATGCAAACGTGCAACGAAAGCCCAAGAAAATCATAAATTCATAAAGGCAAATTTAATGCAGGCGATTGTACTGCATTTGAACAAAAAACAGACAGCATATCATGTTGTGAAATAAATTGGGTGCATAAATGCACTCTCTTGCAGTGTTGCTGCAGCGTATGTGAAAGAATTGTCGCAATTTTGCCAACGTTCAATAACGCTGTCTTGTCAGTTTTTGTGCGATATTTACCAGTCAAACTAGACGAATAGTGTCTCCAGGTGGTGTTTGTGCGTTTCAACTAATGTGGCAATTCATACAGCTACAGCGTAATTCTCTGGTAAAATATTTACGTAACATTAATCGCTTGAGACGGGAGTTCGTTCAATTCTTTACTAGCAGGCCTGCTCTATTGTTCGATTCTGATAAAAGTTTTATTTACACATCTCGTGCAGTCACATAGGCATTTGTTAAACATCGCTAACGATATATTTGCTGCAGTGCATTGTATGTAACTATATAGGCCTACACTCGAAATAAATTTATTGTAGTAATGAGGTTTCTCGAGTGTTGCAATTTGGATTGCCCGCAGTAGTGAATCAAAGGAAATGTAAACATAATTTCACTGTTTAACCAAACGATTGTTTTACAGTGTATAGTCAATAAGGGTAGATCATCGCCACACGTGTTTATAACACATCGATTTATAATAAAATATGCAAACAAAATGTAATCTTAATTTGGTTTGGTAATAATCTTTTGTGAAAAGTCGAAGACGAAGATTCTACAGAGTTGGGCTGGCGTGGTCCGACGACTAGAGTGTGTGATGCTGACGTCTGCTTCGCCACTGCAGCACGAGGTTGTACTTGGCCCGGGGTAATACGAACATGTATATACTTATAACTACAAACACAGTATCAAACCAAATCAAAAATACTTTATTTTCTGTCCTAAAACAATACACTTTAAAACAGAAAATTAACTTTAGGCTCATCCAAACATGCACATGTAAAGTCCCCACTCATGTAAAGTTTTACGAGCAAAATGTATATAAATAACACATTAAAGTGTCCTAAAACGAAAACTAAACATACCACACAAACAGACAATTGACTCAATGTAAAGCTTTTCCGAGCATAACAAACTATCAAACCCCAGCATTCCCAGCACACTAGAACGTCAATATCTGCATTGTCAAAATACTCAGTGACAAGAAACCGTGTAATTAATACCTGATACGTGCAGACTAAAATAGTATATTAAATGATATTCACATAATATAAACATGCATGTACACTCTCTCCTCCACCACCCACACCCAAAACGGCAGCTCTACTGATACATTATTTGAGTGCAGCGTCCAGGACAGCAACGGCTGAAGGTACAAATTGCTTCTTATATACATTCTTTCGTGCAAGAGAAACTTTCATACGCCTGCCACATGGAAGTTTCTGAAATGCTAAGTTAAGTGGATGGATGATACCATTTGTATACAATGAGAAAAGTACGGGAGGGAGAACGCACCCTTGAGGGGCTCCAGGGTTCACAACAATGTATCAGACAATACAGGTTTAGCAAACATGCGGGCAATAAGACAGAATAATTTATAATTATCAATGATATATATATATATAGATAGATAGAGTGAGTGAGTGAGTGAGTGAGTGAGTGAGTGAGTGAGTGAGTGAGTGAATGAGTGAGTAAGTGAGTGAGTGAGTGAGTGAGTGAGTGTGTGAGTGAGTGAGTGAGTGAGTGAGTGAGTGAGTGAGTGAGTGAGTGAGTGAGTGAGTGAGAGAGAGAGGGAGTGAGAGAGGGGGGAGAGAGGGAGACGGAGACAGAGGTGTTGGTTAGGCAGTGGATCGCGCCAAGAAGAATCAAATCTCCTGCACGTTGATTGTAAAGGAGTATAACAAATGGGTCATAGTATGTTGCAGGCAGTGTTTGAAATTACTGCCGACCCGGAGGCCCGAGACCGTTAAACATTTCGTCGGGCCGGTAACTTTGAAAAAGTGCCGGCCCGGAAGACCGGCAGAATTTTAAAAAGAAAATAAACACTTGTCTAGTATCCGGATCAACCTCGATTTCGTTATCACAACTACACGTTTGCCTAACGTCTATACGTCAGTGATTTAGTTCTATCATTTAAGATTATCCCAGCCATATTTATGTTACGAAAATATTGTGTCTTAGCACACTTTTCAGGCCCAAAGAGCGACCCAATTTGCGCCAGTCTGCGCCGCTGCGGCCTCGAGTTCATTGAGCGATATAGCAGCGTATGTTGTTGCAAACTGGGTTGCTCTTTGGGCATCAAAGGTGCGCTAAGACGCAATATTTTTGTAACGTAAAAATGCATGGGATGATGTTGAATAATGGCAATAACACATGAGGTATCAAAATTAGGCAAACATGTTGTTATGAAGACGAAATCGAGGTGGGCCTAGATACTAGACAAGTGCCAACAATGGTGACATTTGTGTATACTTCCGAACGGGAAATTTAACGTAAGCGTGGTACAAAAACAAGTTTGGAAACAATAAAATGTCGAGCTGATCAATGCTGATAGATCGATTGAGTTTAGTTTCGTAGTGCGGGCAAAGTGAAACGAGTGAAGAGTTCGAAACCGCGTGAAACCATCCTCTTTCACTCCTCCATCACCGTCCAGCTGGATTCACCCGACATGGCTTACTTCAAACCCACATCCGCGATCCACCTGTGGAATACATCCGGCGCGAGGATGCCCAACTTCAAATCCGAGTTGGATTCGGACAGTGAGTCACTGTTCGAGTTTAACTCGGCTTCAGCTGGAGTCACTGTCAGTGTATATGCATTTGCAGCTGCAACTTTTGTGTGGGAACACCAACTTTTGAAAGTTGAAGGTCCGACTGGCCACCAACTTTCAGCTAAGGGGTAGAAAACTGGTTGCTGGATGTCTCTACAGAGTTTTCTGGAAAGCTGGAGAAACCAATCTAACATTGTAGATATAATGAAAGCAGATAAGGCGTGTTTTCATCTTTGTGTGGACCCGCAAAACTAGGCTTAACCTATACTGGCTCTATGTGCGTAATCCGACGATGAAATACCGTCAAAGAAGGTGTAAGGTTCAAGACGGTTTCAGTTACAGCGGAAGCAACAATGTCTTGTGTGTGTAAGGGTCAGATCTATGTGAACAGCCTGTATTATGCTTTAACATTGTATAAGTATGGTATACATGCCAATGACAATCTGAAGAAGGGTACGTTCTTCCTTTACGTACGCATCATTTATTTAGTGTATATTATAAAAATTAATACCAAGAGGTATGTTGTACAATATTATAAATCACGTGTAGCAAATGAAATCGGAACATCGACCAGCTCTCATTATATTTACATGTTTACTTACTTGTAGCAATTGATATAGCTTGTTGAAATCTGAATATCGATCAGCGCTCGTTATATTTACTTTGGAATCTCTGACTGTAGGTCTGTTAGTGTCACTGGCTTGGTTCAACCCAATACTAGTACTAATAATACTACCACTAATAACAATAATAATATGTATGGCTTGCTGCCAGATTTAACGTTATTTTACATGATCAGTTACAAGAGAGGAAAGATGTAGTATGTTCATACATTATCTACATGAAGTGGAATGCTAGTTATATATCATAGTTGCTAGATCTACGTGTACACAAGAGTCATGAATTTATGACATAGCTAGTACTGTATGTTTTAATAGAAATTAATTTACAGGAATCGATCAAAAATACGGAACTAACTTGTTGTAGTGCAATGCATAGTTACATTATTCCAAACTATTTTAATTTATAATAACTATAATTTCGGGTACAACTGAAAATAAAGTAGGCATTTACAGCATTGTGTTCATCACATACCATGAACACATACAAATTCTATACCCCATTTATAAGCAAATTAATTATAAATGTTCAGCTCGTGTCATCGTGTGCATACAAAACACATTTCTGTAAATACAAAATAGAACATCATTCACTTTAAAACATTTCCAAAAATTTCATGTATTATATAATTTATTATTGCATTTAATTTTTTTAAATAAATAACATATTTCCAAAAGTGCTAGGGCTAGGAGAGTAGACGCAGCAACGTAGTACGTGATATGCACTGTCCAGAATGCGACCAACAATATATAGAAGAAACCGCTAGACCCCTCTCGAATGGGGATTAGTGTTGGACACACACACACACACACACCTACACACACACACACACACACACACACACACACACACACACACACACACACACACACACACACACACACACACACACACACACACACATACACACACACACAATATAATATATATTATATGTGTGGGTGTGTGCGTGCGTGCGTGCGTGCGTACGTATGTACGTGTGTACGTGCGTGTATGATCTGAACCCCCAGAAGCACAAGTTTTCCGGCAGAAGAGTATATGACGTGACTCATTCAATTCTACCAAGTACCTCAACGAGGATACATTAATTTGAACGAATGAATCCTCGCTAATGTCGACATCTAGACCTATATTTCTATTCTTCCGAATACTTAACATATCCTGTAATTTGTTTTCTTGTGATTTCGTTCGGATTACGTAATAATAATAATATTAATAATACAATATCTTTATTCATGATATCCCAACTAAATACAGCGCAGATGATTAAAATATACACTTGATTTATTTGCAGGGGAGCGCACATTCGCACACAGTAACAACTTCATAACAAATCCGCCTTCAGTTCTTCTAAGTAGACGCATAAGTTCTCTTTTCAATCTCCTGTTTCTTTTTCCTAACATGTTACAGAAATACACTTCATCCCACGAAACAGTGATATGTACGTCGCGTAATACGAAAGGTTTGTGACATCACGGCGTACAGCGTCACAACGTCGACGTGTTTCGTAAGTTACCTCCCCAGTCAATCGCGATGTAAATGGCGTATGACCGGAATGGTTGGATTAGTTTTTACTTGAAGAACAAAAACGGATGCCAGCTGTCAGAACGGTGGTGCCTCTTGCGGATATAACAATATTACCAAGATGGCGTTCATGGTTACGTCAGAGCATAGAGGTTACGTTTTACGAATTGGAATAAGCAAACGAGAATGACCTTATGGGGATCAGTTTCTTACGCAGAATCTGCCCTAGGCTGCTAGATCTGATTCGGTTACCGACTACGTCGACCGACACAGGCACACATGAAAGAAGACGGGCGGCTTATTAGGTAAACATTATAGTTATGCACGTTACAATTTAGCAAACGTCATATGAAACAAACCGTAGTTTTATCAGTTGATTGATAATTAGTTTTTTACTGTATAAGGCCGTCCGGTGATATTTACCTGCAATTTCTCATGTGATTTGCACCATAGATTATATATTATATGGCTAAACAAATATACACGATTTAGCGCCTTCGAAATACAATACTTCTGCTTTACGTGACTTAAATACAAAGGATAACGTGAGCCTTCGCTGCCCTCCAGGATGTCACACTTCCATGTGAGTTTATCCAGAAAACGCCGCTCTGCTGTTAACAGCCGGAATGCAGTGCCATGTTTAATTTGGTCCAGCAGTCAAACGCCTCTTTGAAGGTGGACCGTGCATTAGGGTACGCACGATGTTTTTTTTGCATTTTTGTGCCCTTCTAACCTTCTAGGTCAATAATCTGACGGGTGCCACTCAGGCACCTTGAGCGTTTTTGTATGAACTTATTAATATTCAAATTAGTCATCGCCTTTAAAATATATACTACTTTTTGAATATCTCGAATTGTAAACTTCCAAAACAATCAAAATGATGTGTCCAAACGCATGTTTTCAGGGTATCTGGGTATGATTACGTCAGTGAACAAATCATAATATGCATATTTGTGGCATGAATATGCAAATTAGCTCTGACCAATGTAACTTGATATTCGTTTATATCTCCTCAACAGGGGAGCGATAGGCACTACTTAATTGACATATTTAAACGCCCCCCTCCCCATTCAAAAACCCAAATTGTATACTCTAGATATCCTCATCACAACGAGGCCTATCGTAGAACTAGCGTGACTCCAAGGGCAAACAAGTTCACCGTCAAATGATAATATTTCGAAATTGTCCGCTTCCGTAAACGTATTATAATTACAATGGTTGCATATCTACTTTTATTAATAATAAAATAGCCATGCCATATATCTTTGGAAAGCTTATTGTCTCCCGGTCAAAGCAGGATACGATATGAAGATGTTACTCTGTATAGTAAATGTGGAGCTAAGGTCAAACAAGGTCACCATAAAATGAAGAATATCCGACCTTTTGCAATACCGCGAACGTTTTTAGGTTACAATAACTCTGTATCGACACTTCATTTCTATGGACATGTTACACACACATCGCGAAAGAACAATTTCTTCCTATCAAAATGATATATCACTTGGAGGTTTCAGTTGATGGAGTTTGTGTGGAGCGGCGACCAAACAGTGTCACCGTCAAGCGATAAATGTTCGAAATTGCACCATCCCGCAAACGTTATACTGTACTATGGTGGCTTATAGCCTATCTACGTTACCTACTTACTCATGACTATGTGATATACATTTTGAAAGCCTACTATCTCCCATTAAATACAGGATTCCACGGGGAGCTATCAAGTGGTGAAGTAAGTGTGGAGTGAAGGTCAAGCAAGGTCATCACCAAGTGATGAGTGTTCAAAACTGCGCCATTCTGCAAACGTTGTACAATACAATGTTTGCATAATTATCTATTTTGTCTACATACACTGAGCCATGTTATACACCTATGCGTATAAAATCCCCATCAAAATGATTGGCACGAAATTGTAAAGTGGTTGTCTAACTGTGGAGTGAAGGTTGAACAAGGTTACCATCAAAAGATACATAAAATTGTGCCATTCCAGATTGTATTTGATGTTATTCTTCTACGGCATTTTTGTATCACCCATGGGATGAGATAATAGATGATGGTGGATGCCATTCTCAAGTTTGAAATTGAATGTCATTTTGAGGGTCACAAACTCAATCTTGTGTCAAAATATTTGTATTAATTAACTGATATGTTCTTGTGCACATGACAGCCTCTTCACGTCCTATGTCCACCCCCAGCTACCTGGAGTGGCCATCTGCTGATGAACCAGTTGACTCGTCAACCAAACAAAAGCTTGTTACACCTATGCGCTCTGAATGCTGCTGAAGAGCATCCGGGGTTACTGGAATATCTTAGTGATATTATTCCTTTGACAGGATATCTTTTTCATTGCCTCGATAACGGACACCACGCACGCTTAAACTCTATTTACAAAAGGCAATGGTGATTTTAACAAGATTTAACAAGATTGCCACACAGAGAATTAACTCTAGGTGGCAGGTGGACAAGGAAGCCCTTTGGCTTATCGAGAGTCCGACCCTTTTATCTATGTGTATCCCGCCCGTCTGAGGTATGTGTCGATTTTATTTTTAAACATATTCACGCTACTAGCACCCACACAATCAGCAGATAATATGTTCCATTCATTCACAGTCCTTTGTTAAAAGGCGTATTTCGTAACTAAAATCCCTCAGTTTTGGTATCATTTTAGTTGCTCTCCTCTGTACTCTTTCTAGCATATCTATGTCCTTCCTGCGATATGGCCTCCACGCTTGAATAAAATATTCTAAATGAGGCCTAACTATTGTTTTGTACAGCGGTATTATTAGCTCTTTTTCCTTATACGTTATGTTTCGCCTAATTAATCCAAGGATTTGATTTCCCTTTGAAGCTGCAATTCCGCACTGCTCTGAAACCTTCATATCAGCACTAATGGTTAACCCTAAGTCCTTTTCTTTTACAGTAGTACTTAGTACAGTACCCCCCATTGTATATTCTACCTCTTCGTTCCCATGTCCTGTGTGGAGGCATTTACATTTCCCAAAATTGAACAGCATTTGCCACTTTTCAGACCATTTGATCAACCTGTCAAGATCATCTTGTAAATGCTGTCTACCTCCATCACTTTTAATCCTTCTAAACACTTTTGTATCATCCGCAAATTTTAACACCTTGCTTGTTATTTCATCATCCAAATCGTTGATATATATTAAGAATAATATAGGTCCTAATACTGATCCCTGTGGTACCCCACTCAATACCGATTTCCAGTTTGAAGCCTCCCCATCAACTACTACACGTTGTCTTCTGTCAATCAGCCATTGTTCTATCCTGTTTATTATACCATTTCCTATGCCATGGGCCTTTAGTTTCAGCAGTAGTCTTTGATGTGGTACTTTGTCGAAAGCTTTTTGAAAATCTAAGTAGACGATATATACCGGTGATCTCTCATCTACCCACTTAGTGATGTCTTCCAAAAAACGTAACATATTTGTTAAGCATGACCTCGCTTTAAAAAAACCATGTTGAGATTGGTTTATCAAGTTTTGTTTAACAAGAAAATCCACCATGTGATCTTTAATTAGTCTTTCTAATAATTTGCTAATCACTGATGTTAAACTCACTGGTCTATAGTTCTCTGACTTGTTTCTCGAACCTTTTTTAAATAACGGTATAATGTTTGCCTCTTTCCATTCTAAAGTAACCACTCCCTCTTCTAATGACAAATTGAAAACTGTTGCAAGCGGTACGCTAATTTGTTCTACAATTTCAAATAGTAGTTTGGGCGGAATCCCATCCACTCCAGGTGATTTATTATCCTTCATAGCCCTTATTTCTTAGCTACCATTTCCGGGGTTACAATTAATTGTCCTAAATAGTCTGAATCTGCCCCTTGAACTTAGCCTCTGGTACTGGCAGTGAACTAATATCTTCTCTGGTAAACACTGAACTAAAGTACTCATTCAGGTCTTCTGCCATTAAGAATCCCTCTGATATTATATTTCCAGCACTATCTTCTAGAGGACCGACCTTATCTTGACCTTTCTGTTTGCTTCGAACATACGCATAAAAACTCTTGCTGTCATGTTTTATATTACTAGCTAATTGTTGTTTATAGCTTCTCTTTGAATTTCTAATTTCATCTGTAGCTTGGTTAAGTGCTTCTTTATAACTGTTGTAGTCTTCATCATTTCCAGTACATCTATATGACTTCCACATCATTTGTTCATACTTAATTTTTGTAATGGCTTCTTTAGATAAGTGTTTCTTTTTGGACCGTTTCCCTTGTTTTTTGAAGGGTACAAATTTATCGACTATGCACTTAATTTCACTCTTTAATATATTCCAGCATTCTGTTGCTGTCTTATTTTTTAGTGTGTTATTCCAGTCTATCTTTGCTAAATATTTCCTCATGTCCTTATACCTTCCTTTGTGGAAATTTCTCCTATACTGCTTTTTACTATTCCTTTCCGATTTTACTTTGATGGTAAAATGTATCTGGTTGTAATCGCTACTCCCCAGTGGCTCACATATCTTGACATTGTCAACTAATTCATTCTGTGAAGACAAAACTATGTCTAACACATTCTCACCCCTGGTTGGTTCTAGCACATGTTGAGAAAGAAAAGTATCTTGAACTAAAACTAAAAACTTGTGGTCCTCACTCCCCATACTCTGAAGAGATTTCCATTGTATATGCCCGTGGTTAAAATCCCCCATAATACAGTCTTGTTTGCTTACTTCCCTTATAGCGTTTTTTTTATTCTCTTCTATGCTTATGTTTGGACTTCGATAAACTAACCCAACTGTTAACGTTGAGTTTCCTGTAACTATGTTACACCAAACAGCTTCTTCGCAATCTGCTTCTCTTTCTAATTTTATTTCATAAGCCTGAATAGATTCTTTAATATATAAAATAACTCCACCTCCCTTTCTTCCTATTCTATCTTTTCTAAACATTACATATCCTGTCAGTCCCAATTCAGCATCTGATATATCGGTGGTGGTCCAGGATTCGGTTATACCTATTATATGAGGGTCAATATCTTCTACCATAATGTTTAGTTCATTTCTTTTGTTTACTATACTCCTTGCATTTAAACAAACACATTTATATCCAGCTTCAGAAGAGTTTTCCAGACTGTTATTTGCTGATTTATTTGTGCTGTCTTTATCTATGCCTCCATTTTCAGGCTTTTGTGTGAGTCCCTTCTGCGAATCTAATTTAAATAGATGCAACCTGTGCCACTGTCAACAGATCGCAGCAGGTTCTCTGAGAAAATTGTTGCCCCCTTTCCACTAAGATAGAGGCCATCTCTCATGTACATATCTTCCCTCCCAACAAAGTATACGCATAAATCTATGAATCCCACGCCCTCTTCTTCACACATCTGCTCAACTAGTTCATTGATCGCCATCCTCTTACAGTTTCTGTATGTTGCCCCCCTTCCTCCCACTACTGGCAAAATTCCTGAGAGAACAACCTGTTCCACTCTTGTCTTCTTTAGCTTCCTTAGTAGATGTCTGTACTTCTGAACTATCCCAGTTGTTCCCTCCTTGTCTGCATTGTTTGTCCCTACGTGTACTAGTATAGACCCTCCCTTGCCATGCCCCATTTCGGTCACATGCTCTATCCTAGCCCCCGGTAAACATACAACAACGTCCTTCCCCTCGCATATAGTCTTGTCTGTTTTTCTCAGAATTGAATCGCCCATAAACACTCTCTCTTTTCTCCTTGCCCCCTCAATCACTGCCTTGGAGTAGCTCCTCCGGTTTGCACATATCTGGTTGCTGTCTTTCCCCCCTGTCGTCTTCTCTCCTGTCACATTCTCTTCCGATCCATTCTTTCCTGTCGCTTTTTCTCTTGTCACCTTTCCTCCTGTCAGCGTCCCTTTTATCGACTTCTCTTCTATCACATTTGCTCTCACTTCCTTTCGTCCCTTCATCTTTCGTCCCATCTCATTTCCTTCTCTCCTCTCCCGTCCCATCTTCCCTCTCTCCTTCTCTACGGTCACTTTCTTCCCTGTCACCTTCACGCTTGTCACGTTTTCTGTTGTCGATTTTCCAATGTCTTCCCCTCCAATCACCTTCCCTCCTCTCAATCTCCTTTCCTCAGTTTTCTTGCCACTGCTATTCTCCTTCAGTCTTGCAGTATTCTCACCTCTCTCCCGGTCGTCTCTCTCCATTCGACCTGCCTCCTTGCTAATTCCAATCTCCATTCCCTTCACAATATCTGTCAACCTAACTGTCACCTTCCAACACCCATTGCACTGAAAGGTGAATCCTTCCTCCATGGTTTCTGCCCATGACTTCCCACAGCCGGACAATGCAAAATCTACCCAGCTGTGGCAGTGATCGCACACCAAGTGTCGCTTTGCCTTAACTTGCCGCTTGCAAGGCGCCATATCCCGATTAGAATTTATTCAATAACTTAACTAACTTAGTCTTTATAAAGACTGTTTCCTGTGTACTACAGCACACTTTAGGTTACAAATTTCAATTACACAGCCGACTATTTATCCTGTCACGAACGCTAACATTACCGGTAGTGACCTAATTTAAATACAATCAATTACATTACGTTAGGCTGCTTTATTTATTTAGGTTACGCCGCCCGACTATCGCCCTTGCTTAGTTTTAACAACAATGCTACGTAATCAAAATATCTAGCAAGCACTGGCTTACACAAATATTATCTTACGTAAATAGTTTGATGGTTGTTACTTTATCTCCTATATATATTCTACCACATAATCAGGTTTGTTAAATCTTGTTTACAACTTATCGAAGGCTATGTACTTTAATATATTAATTTTAAGTTGAAGGTCGGGGGACCATGTCGCTAAGAGACTGAGCTTATATGAATTTCCATCATTAAACATAATTACTTGTTGAATTCAAGGAGCTTTTTTCAAAATGCGAAACGCCGCATCCGTATCACCGAAGACGGAAATTCCGTGACACACCGACTAAAGTGTTACAGTGGCGCGCCCTGGTGTTGATAAACTCCCGTTCACAAGATCATTGTTAAAGAACGAAATCTATTTTAAACAGCAAATTAGCGCTTATGAGCTCCGAATAATGTTAGTGAAACGGTCCATGAACTCGGAAGAACTCAGGATATTTGGCCTGTCTAGTCATACACATTTATGACTAGACATACAGGGTGCTCGAGTAATTTGCATAGTAAGTAAAGTCGGGAAGACTGTCATTTAGACACTATCTATCTATATATATATATATATATATATATAATGTATGCATTAGTAAGACACAGGGTCAACGTTAACAGGCGTGCAGTGCGAGTCGAGCAACGGGCGAGACGGACACCTTTCGAATACGGCTTTCGACGTGGACGGTTACGCGACTTGGATTATGTGATTGGCGATGATCACTAACGACAGTATCGGTCGACTGAACACGCATTCCTGCAGTTGAACATATATTACACATATACAAGCTATACGGTGAGTTCATACTGTTATACGGCGTGTCGTATCTGTGTGTTGTTAGAAATAGTTCAGTTAATCACGTTGAAAGTCACAAGGACACCATTATGTGTATTACGTTGCCTATTCTTATAGAAGATGTCAAATTCCTCTAAAAAAAATTGAAGAAAATGCAGGATAATATAATAGAATGTTTCAGCTATACTTCCCAAGCTCTGATCATGCTACAATAGTTAACATATGGCCTATAAGTTTAACTTATCTCATACGTTACCGTGATGCAGTATTAACTATCATTTTGTGGCGGTGAGAAATGTCCTATTTTACAAGCGCAGTGGGTTTCTTGGCTTTCAGCCTTATCATGACTGTCCTCTAGCAAGGGTGTTCACTCGTTTTAATTGTCCACTTACTGCACAATTACTGGTGTTTTCCCTGGTCTATTCATTTGTAGCAATTCACCGATTACATTTTGGTCATGGCAAAACATTAAAATGTATTTTTTAAATATCGTCTAAAACTTATATGTAGTATGTTCACTAATGAATGCCTTTATATATATACGTATTTGTTATACGTATCTCGGCTCAACAATTGTAGAGTATACTTGATAAATTCAAATGACGTCAGTACTTATAAGTTACGGAATTCACGATTGGGCCTACACACCTTACAGCGAAACACGAACAGCTGAATATGGGCAAGGTCAGCGAAAACGAGACTTTAAAAAGTGCTGTCGCCGTCCTTTTTCATGGTTGTATGTATAGTCCATACGAATTTCCGACTCCAATGGCTAGAAGACATCCTAAGGATTAAAACGAGGTATAGTTGTATGTAGTTAACTGTAAAATTTGCTGAATTACGAACACATGCACGCAGGATAAGTGTGCGTTTCGCCTGTTGCCAGCAACACTATGAGTACAACTTTTGTTCAAATTATTAAACTACTTATTATAAAAGTGCCTCACGTGTGTTTCATTTATCTCATACAAAGTGTTGATTATTTTATCGTATAACTAAATCACCTGCAGTACAAAATTGTGTGTCTGTGCTCTTGAGTAGCTTGTCACCGAAATCATGCGATTTACGTTACGCTGTTTCCTTTGTTTGTTCTCCAACTTTAAATTCACACCACACGTAGTTGCAAACTGTTACTGAAATCTAATAACACATGTATATATGTACATATATATATATATATATATATATACATATGACCTACTGCAATTATATGCAGCTGTTATCTTAATGCGACAGTCACAGGACAAACTTATTAACATTTTCAGTTTTCAACTTTAAGGATTCGATTTACGTTACGGCGATACTGAAGAACGTATGTATGGGCACGCCAGAGGTCACTACCAATACCACAGTATAGGCCTACATTCGCTCCGGCGTTCTTTGAAACAGTGTAGAGTGATTGAGTCGTGAATTTGCCCAATTTACGTTACACTGAGTTACGTTACACCATTTTCGTTTACGCCGACAAATAATTGTATAAACGCGTAGCAAACTGCCATGCAATTTTGCCATGTCCACGTTTGAGTGACTAGGTAAGTTTAGTCATAATGTTAGTGTGAATACATGGTTCTTAATTTATCTTAGGATTTTTACCCACTGTAAACTAATAGGAGACTTGAAGCATAACTCACTCAGGTTAACGGAGGAAATATAGCGATAACAAATGTATTGTGCATTTCTAGTGTGAGAGTACTTATTCTTCGATGGGTAATATTAAATTGAATGAAATGTGAACACGTGCCGCTCAATGGACATGTAAAAAATACGTAACGTAAATTGTAACGTAAATCAAAATTCGTATACACGACGTGCGACATCGATAACATTTTTAAAATGCTTTACATTTTGTATTATTTTTAGATTGATAGAACCACGTAATATTGCACGACATGATTAACAACATTATTATTAATATTATGTCAATTTTGACAAGCTTTGATGATATAGGGCTATGGGCATATGCGTGTGCAGTTTTTGAAGCATTATTTAGTTTGTGTTTGTAGGAACAATGGCAAAAACATCAGCTGAACGCAAGAAAACTTAGATATAAAAAAGACAACAGATCCACATTACGGAAGAAAGAAAACAGATCGTTTTATGAAATATTACGTGCCAAGAGATAATATATCAATGTCAAAACTGCAGGACAAGAAAAGAAAGAGACGCGTCTACGACAAAACATACCGGAGAAAGCTCAAGGCATTAGCAAGTGCTGCTACGCAACCAGAAGTTCGAGAGGTGGCAGAAGAAAATGGCGGGCCATGCGACAGCACAATAACAATCTTGCCCAATACAACGCTTACTGTGAAATTGCCATTTCAAAATTCAAGGAAGAGGAATCGCTGGCTTAACTCCGACGAAAGTAACGAAAATCAAGGAAATTCTCGTGCAACATCATGCCCTTCTTAACGAGGTGGAGAAAACACTCAACAGGTCGCAGAAGAAAGCAATTGTCCGCGCTTCACATGAAAAGGTGCAAGGAAAGAAAACCAAATGTTTAATACCAATGCTCATGGTTACGTTAATAATAATAATAAATAACTTCTAACGCGCCAATATCCTCAGACAATCCGAGCTCAGTGGCGCACCAAAACCAAAGGATTAAGCATGCTCGTACTCGTGTGCTAGGCGGAAGTCGTCAACAAATGGATGGATGTGTTAGGAAGCTAGGGAGGATAGGCGATATTGAAAAGATAGGTTTTGAGGTGACGACGAAATGTAACAATATTTTCTGCTGATTTAACATTAACGGGAAGCGATTTCCATATTGATGGCGCGGCAACTGAAAAAGCTCGAATTCCAGCCTTTGTCTTAACTCTAGGAACAGATAGCAACTTCGAACTAGACGACCGAAGTTGTCTGGCTTGTCTAGCTGGTGTGAGCATGTAAATAACTAGGTTGTTTGGATGAAATGGCTTGGTAGGTGACTGTACAGATCTTAAACATAATGCGATATCGCACGGGGAGCCAATGCAGTGATTTTAGAAGTGGTACTGAGCGGGAGAATCGAGGAGATTGTGTGACTACCCTTGCTAAACAATTTTGGACACGTTGTAGTTTTGCAAAATCCTTGATAGCAATATTATGAAGGAGGGAATTGCAATAATCTAATCTGCTATATTAAATAATTTGTTAGGATGATGGCACATGCAGTGCAACCTGTTCACCTTTTAATTGTATCTCACAATGAATAAATAATATACAGTAACTTTGGTTATTTCGTAAACAAATGTTTTTTTTGACGTTTTTATTATTTTCCACTTTCTTCCGATTTACGTTACGAAAACATGTCGCATGTTTGAAGGAGCAACACATTTCAGTACATTCCAATGTGTCAATACAACGGTGTCTGATATATTGGGAACACCTACATAAGGCATATCAATGGTTTGTGCAAACACAGCTGCATTCTTCTTCCATGTGATGGACATCGGAACAACTTGATATGTGGAATTTCCTCAAAAATTATGGAATGCACAAAATTCTTGCATGAAAGTTTTGACAGATAAACAAACACTGCATTATGATGACATTCTACCAATACCATCAGGTCCTCTTGCTTAATATTGTCACGGATTAGCGAGGTCTCCGTACACTAGATGGCTCAGGTCTAGTAGGGTTCTTATATATCAATGTCAACGCATATCGTGAACAAGAACGGTTATCGTGAACAAGCAACAAAGAACGAGGAAAATTTAATAAACTTTATTACAAGATATCTTACTTTTGGTAAGTATCTCGATTAACAAAAAATTAAAAGAATAAAGAAATCCCGTAACAAAATCTTAACAGAACATAATAAACAATAACAGTGAATCTTTGAATCTATCTAACTAAGAAAGTAAATATACAGTTAATCTTTCAGTTATTAAATTCCTCTTCCTTTCTAAGGTGGATTATTTCACTACACGACCAAACACTAGGCGCCAAGTGTTATCTAAGAATAACTCCCATAAGATAAATACACAGCATATAGCTAGCCCTCGCGGACTCTCATTACAGTAATCGGTTACAACAAATATATATATATCAATACTTCAAGGGTAATAATAGCTCACTTCAAAACCACAGATAACTACCATTCATAAAACAGCAAATAATAGATACGTTGAATTAGAAAATAGACATTTACACTGGGCTAGTCCCATCTCGAATCTATACGAACGTTTATTGAAGTCAACACGCCGAGCTCAGAAAACAATCAGAACGGTGTATCTCGGCCGCACGAGTGACGATATCGGGCAATTGACGCTTGCCGTACTATGCCGCGAATTCTCGAATTGTATCCGTTCTATGATCGACTTGTCTCGCACGGTCGCAAACGATTGCGAAGTCAGTAGAATACGTTCGCGTGAATGACGACGTCGGGCGGTAGACGCTTACCGCCGGCCGCTACGAATTCTTGAGTCGCATTAGGTGTTTTGATCGAGAGGTCTTGCCCTGTCGCAAACGATCGAGAAATCGGATGAATGGGTTCGCGCGAATGACGACGCCGGGCAGTATACGCTTACCGCCTGCCGCTACGAGTTGCATTCGGTCAAGCTATCGGACGATGTCGTTGTGAGACCGCCGTTCGAGGATGGCCCGAGCTGGGGTGAGCACGTCGCGATTATCGCTCATCGACGCAAATACGTTGGGGCCGACCGGAAAGTTGCTTCAATAAACCGCTGACGTGGCGACATGGCTTCTTCGAAGCTCGTACAGTCACTCTGGACGCTCTGAATATTGCACACACAAAAGCTTGGGAACGTAACCCACGTTAACGATTCCCACCACACTTCACGACTTGATTTGCCATTCTCTAGGCAGCAGGGTAACCTGTGTCGTTCAACCCTGGATCTGTCCCAGATCTTCGCCAGCGCCCAGATGGCGAAATGCGTATGACAGACGTTTATATAAGCGGACCTATTTACACATCATATGACAGGTTTCCACCATTTCTATTGGCTAATACAACATACAAGTCAAGCTACGCATTGTGGAACACCCTCTAAGATACAGTGAAACCACCTGTTTGCCTAGACACGCAAGCAACAGAGCGCATCTGCAACCGAGTTGCTGTAATTACGTAACTAGGGCGGTTGGTCAACAATCTGCCTATCTATTGGCTTGACCTTCCTCATTTCCCAAATAAAACCTAAGGAAAGTAGATTTAAACACCCACAGATAGCAGAAATGCTACAAATATACATGTGTATCAAATCGGGGAAGTAAATCCTTTAAATAATAAGGGCTGGTAATTCACTAAGCGTCAATGTGTAACGTAAATCAGTGGGCGTTTAACGTACTCATATTAAAGTTAACGGAAAAAATATAAATATTCAAGTTTGAAACCATGCTTTTAGTAATATACATCGTAGAATAGGTGACCTTTCAAATTAACTGTCTACAAATTAGATGTAAAAAAAATGTTGACCAGATGATCAAGTGAAAATGTCTCGTTTTCGCTGGCCTTGCCCATATGTCTAATGATACAATTGTCAGACAAAAGGAGATCTTTCAAATCAGAAAACTACGGTATTGCGTCATGTTATAATAACGGATAGCAGTTTGAATTAAAATTGTACAAATACAGTTGAATTACGTTTATACAAACACACCAATACATGCACAAGCAGGCACACGCCGGCACACACACGCACGCACGCACACACGCACGAACGCGCACACACACACACATACACACACACAGTCATGCACGCACGCACGCACGCACACACACACACACACACACACACACACACAATGACAGTAATACTGTTGCAGAGAGGATAGACATGTATTGGGATGACAGCGTACTACAAATGTTTACGGGCAAGTTGGACGTGTTTCGTCCCGGCGATGCTTCGTCTGCCTACTTTATCGTTCTGGTCGTGTTGCTCCTTGTCTTTGCTGTAAGTATCTTATAAGGAGCAAGTCTGCTCCTCTACGCGGTTATTTCTAACAGGATGTGAGCCGTATTGAATGTGGGGAAATGGGATAGCGTTGAACATCAAAGTGTATTGCAGTGAACTCAGCCCAACTCGCCAATACTGCCAATATTGCCAATATTGCCAATAAAGCTTGTTTTGAAACTGGGTGTTTTGTTTATCATTTCAACATGTTTCGGCTTGGAAACATTCAAATTTCAAACATGGTTACGGGCTTATTAAAGTAACTAAACACAATTTGCCGGGCAGTATAATATAGTATAATATACATTCAACATATTTATTATAGTCTTAAGAACATTATACTAATTAATACAAAAAAAACCTGGAAGAGCGTGGCTCTTTTTGATTGGTCTACCGTCACGCTGGGTTCGAAACGTTTTAATTCGTAAATTGGTGATACCTTGTCTCAAGAAACGCAATAGAGTTTTAGTTTTCGAAAATCTTTGCAAAATGTTTCTGTATATATATATATATATATATATATATATTCACGTGACACTAGCTGCAAAAGGACCGGTGGAAGCTTTTGTTCAACATCTCGGTTCGTGCAGGTTGTGATCTGTGGATAATGATGGCTGCTTTGATATTTCTCCTGTGCCAGTTGTTTTCTTGATCCTAAGTTTACATATTTCATAGGACACTAGTCGCCTGTGTTCTGTCTCTGTTCACTGATGGCCAACAAGGGCTGGCGACAAGACAGTTATGTGCTTTCATTGTTGTGCCTAGAGTTCTCGCTAGAGTTTTCCCGATGCAGTGATGATCACATTCTGGATATTCTATGTTATACACCAGCCCACTCTTCCTCCTTTTGCCGTCTTCTTTTCTCGGTGTTATACACCAGCCCACACTTCCTCCTTTTGCCGTCTTCTTTTCTCGGTGTTATACACCAGCCCACTCTTCCTCCTTTTGCCGTCTTCTTTTCTCGGAGTTATACACCAGCCCACACTTCCTCCTTTTGCCGTCTTCTTTTCTCGGTGTTATACACCAGCCCACTCTTCCTCCTTTTGCCGTCTTCTTTTCTCGGTGTTATACACCAGCCCACTCTTCCTCCTTTTGCCGTCTTCTTTTCTCGGTGTTATACACCAGCCCACACTTCCTCCTTTTGCCGTCTTCTTTTCTCGGTGTTATACACCAGCCCACTCTTCCTCCTTTTGCCGTCTTCTTTTCTCGGTGTTATACACCAGCCCACTCTTCCTCCTTTTGCCGTCTTCTTTTCTCGGTGTTATACACCAGCCCACTCTTCCTCCTTTTGCCGTCTTTTTTTCTCGGTGTTATACACCAGCCCACTCTTCCTCCTTTTGCCGTCTTCTTTTCTCGGTGTTATACACCAGCCCACTCTTCCTCCTTTTGCAGTCTTCTTTTCTCGGTGTTATACACCAGCCCACACTTCCTCCTTTTGCCGTCTTCTTTTCTCGGTGTTATACACCAGCCCACTCTTCCTCCTTTTGCCGTCTTCTTTTCTCGGTGTTATACACCAGCCCACACTTCCTCCTTTTTCCGTCTTCTTGTCTCGGTGTTATACACCAGCCCACTCTTCCTCCTTTTGCCGTCTTCTTTTCTCGGTGTTATACACCAGCCCACACTTCCTCCTTTTGCCGTCTTCTTTTCTCGGTGTTATACACCAGCCCACTCTTCCTCCTTTTGCCGTCTTTTTTTCTCGGTGTTATACACCAGCCCACTCTTCCTCCTTTTGCCGTCTTCTTGTCTCGGTGTTATACACCAGCCCACTCTTCCTCCTTTTGCCGTCTTATTTTCTCGGTGTTATACACCAGCCCACTCTTCCTCCTTTTGCCGTCTTCTTTTCTCGGTGTTATACACCAGCCCACTCTTCCTCCTTTTGCAGTCTTCTTTTCTCGGTGTTATACACCAGCCCACACTTCCTTCTTTTGCCGTCTTCTTTTCTCGGTGTTATACACCAGCCCACTCTTCCTCCTTTTTCAGTCTTCTTTTCTCGGTGTTATACACCAGCCCACACTTCCTCCTTTTTCCGTCTTCTTGTCTCGGTGTTATACACCAGCCCACTCTTCCTCCTTTTGCCGTCTTCTTTTCTCGGTGTTATACACCAGCCCACACTTCCTCCTTTTGCCGTCTTCTTTTCTCGGTGTTATACACCAGCCCACTCTTCCTCCTTTTGCCGTTTTTTTTTCTCGGTGTTATACACCAGCCCACTCTTCCTCCTTTTGCCGTCCTCTTTTTTCGGTGTTATACACCAGCCCACTCTTCCTCCTTTTGCTGTCTTCTTTTCTCGGTGTTATACACCAGCCCACTCTTCCTCCTTTTGCCGTCTTCTTTTCTCGGTGTTATACACCAGCCCACTCTTCCTCCTTTTGCCGTCTTCTTTTCTCGGTGTTATACACCAGCCCACACTTCCTCCTTTTGCCGTCTTCTTTTCTCGGTGTTATACACCAGCCCACTCTTCCTCCTTTTGCCGTCCTCTTGTCTCGGTGTTATACACCAGCCCACTCTTCCTCCTTTTGCCCTCCTCTTTTCTCGGTGTTATACACCAGCCCACTCTTCCTCCTTTTGCCGTCCTCTTTTCTCGGTGTTATACACCAGCCCACCCTTCCTCCTTTTGCCGTCCTCTTTTCTCGGTGTTATACACCAGCCCACCCTTCCTCCTTTTGCCGTCCTCTTTTCTCGGTGTTATACACCAGCCCACTCTTCCTCCTTCTGACGTCCTCTTTTCTCGGTGTTATACGCCAGCCCACTCTTCCTCCTTTTGCCGTCCTCTTTTCTCGGTGTTATACACCAGCCCGCTCTTCCTCCTTTTGCCGTCCTCTTTTTTCGGTGTTGTACATCAGCCCACTCTTCCTCCTTTTGCCGTCCGTTTTTCTCGGTGTTATACACCAGCCCACTCTTCCTCCTTCTGCCGTCCTCTTTTCTCGGTGTTATTATTTGTGACGCCGACTGCCCCTTTCATCTGCTTGTAGAATTCCCCCATTGTAGATTGTTGCAAGTTACCATTTACGTTGCCTAACTAAACTTTAGGTATGAACCCTAATATTTCCCAATGGGTAATTTCCAAAAAAGAATAAAGGCGTTTCTTTACTTCCGAGGAGTAGTAGATTAATCCAAGAAAGTTTGGCGTAGGAAGAAAACGTTACCATATGGCCACACTCACACATAGGCATACGCTAGCGGATATTCTTAGGTACTGTCGTCCAAGAGATCATACTGAAGACTAATATTTTTGTCGCGGATTATGATCGCATAAGAGGAAACTTTATATAAATGTTTGTTACTATTACTGACAAAATGCTATGATTCGTGAATTATGGAACTTGTGCGCTGCAAAATCAGATGAATAAGTATAATTTATTAATTGGCTAAAAAGTACATTGTTAATGACACAAAAGTATTTTAATTGAGTTGTTTATTCTTAAAACGTCCATACGTATAGAGCTGGTAGAAGTACATTTATTTTGTACTTGAGTAAAAGTACAACTAGGAAAATAGCTACTCGTATAAATGTAAAATTATATTTCAAAAAATGTACTTGAAGTACAAGTAAAAAGGAAACAATTGTACTTGAAGTACCAAAAAAGTACTTTTATAAGTTAATAACATTTTTGGACGTTGACATTTTTGGACATTGACATTTTGTTTTTCAACTTGTACACCACCTAGTAATCATGCCGGCTTATGGTGATGAATCAGCCAATCAAACCTCTTGTAGTTCCCGCTGATGTACGTATATAGAGCCGTAAAACATATAGCATCCATGTATGCCATTCAAATGAATATTATGCATGCCGCCCGCCCGCCCGCCCGCCCGCCCGCCCGCCCGCCCGCCCGCCCGCCCGCCCGCCCTCACTCACTACATTGATGCCGACCGCAGTATATCTTCAACATCACGCCGATGACCCTGTTCGTGTCCACAACCCTCCTGTTCATCCACAAGACCTACTCGTACTACTTCGAAGTGAATCTGTCGACCGTCTGCACGGGCGCTCTGCTTGTGTGGAACCGGAAACAGTGGTACCGGATATTGTGGTCGCCGCTGTACCATGCCAACAACTATCACATCGGCTTCTGTGTGCTTTCGTTCTACGCCAAGGTACACAAAACTAGCTGCTATACACTCAATGTTTATTCACGACATAAGCAGTAAGTGCGCGCACCACTGAAGTAGTTGTTTTTAGGAGGACATTGTTACCTCGTTATAGATAATTAGCTCATTAACTCGTTTTCTCTTCAAATCTAACTGCTATCTAAGGTAAAGATGAGCATGCTGATGTACGCTTAGTTCCTTAAATGAGCACATTGACAAACATAATTTCTTTTGTATACTTCTTTCGTACCTGGAAAACTATCCTACTATGTATTATCTCTGTTCTGTCTTACATGTGCACATGTACCAGTTCTGTCTTACATGTGCACATGTACCAGTTCTGTCTTACATGTGCATATGTACCAGTTCTGTCTTACATGTGCACATGTACCAGTTCTGTCTTACATGTGTATATGTACCAGTTCTGTCTTACATGTGCACATGTACCAGTTCTGTCTTACATGTGCATATGTACCAGTTCTGTCTTACATGTGCACATGTACCAGTTCTGTCTTACATGTGCACATGTACCAGTTCTGTCTTACATGTGCACATGTACCAGTTCTGTCTTACATGTGCACATGTACCAGTTCTGTCTTACATGTGCACATGTACCAGTTCTGTCTTACATGTGCACATGTACCAGTTCTGTCTTACATGTGCACATGTACCAGTTCTGTCTTACATGTGCACATGTACCAGTTCTGTCTTACATGTGCATATGTACCAGTTCTGTCTTACATGTGCATATGTACCAGTTCTGTCTTACATGTGCATATGTACCAGTTCTGTCTTACATGTGCACATGTACCAGTTCTGTCTTACATGTGCACATGTACCAGTTCTGTCTTACATGTGCATATGTACCAGTTCTGTCTTACATGTGCATATGTACCAGTTCTGTCTTACATGTGCATATTACCAGTTCTGTCTTACATGTGCATATGTACCAGTTCTGTCTTACATGTGCACATGTACCAGTTCTGTCTTACATGTGCACATGTACCAGTTCTGTCTTACATGTGCACATGTACCAGTTCTGTCTTACATGTGCACATGTACCAGTTCTGTCTTACATGTGCACATGTACCAGTTCTGTCTTACATGTGCATATGTACCAGTTCTGTCTTACATGTGCAGTTCTGTCTTACATGTGCACATGTACCAGTTCTGTATATGTGCATGTACCAGTTCTGTCTTACATGTGCACATGTACCAGTGTGCTGCCCTTATGTGCACATGTACCATATCTGTCTTACATGTGCATATTACCAGTTCTGTCTTACATGTGTACCAGTCTTATGTACCATGTGCACTGTCTTACATGTGCATATGTACCAGTTCTGTCTTACATGTGCATATGTACCAGTTCTGTCTTACATGTGCATATGTACCAGTTCTGTCTTACATGTGCATATGTACCAGTTCTGTCTTACATGTGCACATGTACCAGTTCTGTCTTACATGTGCACATGTACCAGTTCTGTCTTACATGTGCATATGTACCAGTTCTGTCTTACATGTGCATATGTACCAGTTCTGTCTTACATGTGCATATGTACCAGTTCTGTCTTACATGTGCACATGTACCAGTTCTGTCTTACATGTGCACATGTACCAGTTCTGTCTTACATGTGCACATGTACCAGTTCTGTCTTACATGTGCACATGTACCAGTTCTGTCTTACATGTGCACATGTACCAGTTCTGTCTTACATGTGCACATGTACCAGTTCTGTCTTACATGTGCACATGTACCAGTTCTGTCTTACATGTGCATATGTACCAGTTCTGTCTTACATGTGCATATGTACCAGTTTTGACAAAATATTGCGTGTCTCGATGAGACATATCCAGGCCTTGTATTTACTAAAAGAACGTTAATTTCATAGACACAGCTGGCAACTGGCGTAGCAATTATTGCAATCAGTCTGATATACAGACATAACTCTAAACGAGCTAATACGTTTTCGTTTTTAATCGTTACGCAATGCACACCCAGAGACCCCCACCCCACACAATGCTTCATCATCCTTCCCCGGAAATTCCACACCCTCACCCCAAGAGCGTGACGTACTGTATGGATGACCCATAATACGGCCTTGTGTTGTCTGTGTATGAGTCTTATCGACCAGTGGCGACACTTAGTTATCATGTAAAATGTATTATTAGCAGCACGTTGTCTCTGGTTTCAGGGGACGAGAATGGAGAAAAATTTTGGCAGTAAATTATTTTTCCTGTTCGTCATAGTGAGCGCAATAGTCGTCAACATCGTCACTATCCCCATGTCATATCTGTTTGAGTTCTTCTGGCAAGACCCATCCTTCATATCCCGCTGCACGGTCGGCTTCTCCGGTAGGTGGCGCTGTATCGACCCTAGGGACATGTTTTATCTTTGGATTTTGGTATTGCGCTATTGCCTGTTTACTAGAGAGCATAGGGAACAGAAGAGAAGGCAGACGGAGGGAAATAGGAACGACAGTAAGGCGGAGAGATAGAGGCAAGAGACACTTCGAACAGACAACAGTGAATAGCTGGGATTGGGAGAGAACAACAGACGATCGCGATAGGTGATGACAACACGTTGAGAGGGCTAGTGTGACATGCTGCCCCCTCCGGGAGATTATTGCCCATATATAGGAGATATGCAGCGCTAAAGCCGTACTAATAAATAAGATTTGGCGTATCTACAAATGCTCCCCAGAGAAGTCGAGATGAGATGGTGCCCGATTGTACGTGTCTACAAGTGAGTGAAGTGTAAAGCGTTTGAGCAGTCCCGAGGACTGGATACTGCGCTATATAAGAACTTACCTGTCTACAAAGAACGCGAGAGTGTTAGTTTGCAAGTTGATTAGATCCATACACTTTTCGACTAGAGGATTGACGATAGTTGTCATAAACACATTTCTGCTTAGAGTTTACAGACGCTATATGATTTCGTCTTTATTTAGATAGTAGCCGAATTTACCATTGCGTTGCCCGGAGAAAAAAGGCAGTCGTATGCCTTATTTAAGACACACTATAAAACAAATGGTGTGACTGAAATGTAATTATTATCATTATTTGTATTATTGTTATTATTATATTTTAAGTATGTATCTGATATCATCAATAATAATACGGCAACAAATTATGGGTCGAGTTTGTGTATCGCAAACTGTTTGTTTACCTTGCTGATGCTAGTCGACCTCCTAACGTCGAGTTGTGCGGCTACTTCGTGATTATTCGACAGTGAATATTTCGTGCTGATAATCCGTCGAAAGTAGTCGGTAACGGAGCTGACTCAAACCATCTCGAAAGGCTGTTTGTCGATTTCGTAATCATGTATTTAATTGGTGTGCCCGTTAATACTTCAATAGTAGGTTTACGTGTGGTATTACATGTCCCAAATGATAATAACGTTGACGTATTCGCGTGAGAAAAATCCACTGTTTAACATCTTTAAGTCGAAAACGTAGTTTGTGGGACGTCGCCGTTTAGCTTATATATCCTTGCTAATATTATAGTTTTTTAATCATGCTTTAAATGCCATAAACGTCATGCGGAACGATATCAAATAATACACTCTTACAGCCTAATAACTATAACGTGACATCTGGCCGCAATAACGTGTCTGAGGTCGGGCCGTGAATCATTTAATTATGCACGTATAGTGAAGAATCGCCCAATACCAACATTACGCATGAGGCGTGTGTTGTATACCACTGGCAAATACGAAAAAAAACATGTTTGTAACATTTTGCAAAGACTGGGTCAAATTTCGGCCTCTGAAGAATGTTTTAATGACCGTAGTAATTGCGAGTGTGAGCCTAAACATTCACACACGCGCACACGCAATTTTTCTATTTTACATATTCACCCTTGTTGGTCTTGTAATACGTTTATACTCGTATTGTGTAAGTTTACGATATATAAATGGGCGTTTGTATTACTGGATTTTTGTCAAATATTAATCGTTCTGTTTCTTGTTTACAGGTGTGATATTCGCAATGAAAGTCGTTTCGATGATGTTGTTCCGTAGAGAGACTATTCTTAGTTGGGTAGAGCTACCGATTCTTTGTATGATGATGCCAAAACTAACCATTTTAGGTAAGCCTTCCTGAACATGAAACGTTTTGTAATAAACAAAGATGTATCACTTGAAATGGAAAAAAAACATGTATTGCAATTGAAGCTATATACAACCCTTACTCCATACGGATATGAGTTGTGGTTGACAACTAAACGATCAGAAAACAATCATACCAACACAGTCATGTGTGACCCCCCCCCCCACACAGCGAACCGGGTGTTAAGTCTCTCAGGCCTTTTTGTACACGAGCCAAAAGAGCGGCCCAGGTCATGTCCCATCAACTTCGTGATTTTGGCAGAAATGCTTACCTTATAATCTCATATTTCATTATTCATCTGATCTTCCTCAACAAATAATCCAAATCCCAAAAATACATGCATTTACGAACCCATTTATAAAGAATATAAAATATGAATGACATCGTTTCTTAAAATGTAACTTTTTAACAGTTTGCTCCAGTTGTTGCAATATATTACAAAACAAATCACTAAAGATTTCTCAACAAATGATGCATCAATGTTAAAGCTTACAAACTGTACAATCCATTTCACAATGTTGCAACTTAATAGCTACTTCGGTGAGGCAGGTCACATATTGTAAGAGACATGTTGGTGGTGGAATATATATATATATATATTATATACATATAATATATATATTATAAATATATAGATATATATAATATATAGGTAACACAAAATTGCCGCCGTCCCCATGGACATACACTTTCTTACCGGCCTTCGGATGCGAAGAATCTGCCGTCATCATTTTATATGTAATATAATATAACATAATATAATATATGGCAACAGTAATCGGATATCATCTACTCGGCGGTAATCCGATTGAACCCATATTGTGCGAAACATTATTGGAAACCTAAACACTGCGAGTGTACAGTATGTCATTCACATATTCGATTGCTGGCTAAGCTTCAATTGGTCCGTTTAAGCCGCCTCGCTCCAAAATCAGCTTATATGTGCGTGAATTGTACATTTTACAATACAAACAATTTGGCACATAGAAAATACATAATCCAAAACATTTTGCTATAGGACCATCTCAGATTTTGCCTTGAAGGCGCTGGCGGCCATTTTTAAGGATGGCCACCAACAAAACTAAAAAAAACAATTTCCCGACACATATAGAGCAATCAGTTCGGTCCCAAAACAAGTTTTTCGGGTCAATGATTTAAGATATTTAACTTTTGACATTCGACATTCACATCCGCCATTTTGTTTAAACAAATAACGGTCGTTAAAACACATTATCCCATATCTTAGCAAATAAGCGACGTAGAGCAATAGTTATTAGGACAATGTATAGGTGTAGGGTAAGCGAGTTGATGTGTTTTACATGTGACGTTTGCTGGCATTCTTATCCGCCATTTTTTAATATGACGCCTATCAAAGAAATCTTTCCCTATATCTTTAGGACTACATCACCTGTAGACATTCGTGTCGGCCATGTTTTCCAAAATTACGGCCATTTTCCAAAATGAGATCCTGCGTTCTCACATACCGGGTCTTCTCGTTGCAGCCAATGTTTCCGGGGTTGTAGTTGGCTTTGCGCTTTTCTTCTTTATCCGGCTAACCACCAGCGGTAAGTGTAACTTGACGAAGTTTTGTGTATCAGAACATGCGACGGAACCTTCTCGGTTTCTAATGTTACGGTCCGATGCACAGTACTTGTGTGAATCCCACTCTACACAGAACATGCACGATCGATTCAAGAAAATGCTCGGAGCGATCATCAAACACACATTGTCGCTGAATATACCACTCAATGTTTAGCGTTACCACTGATTCCATACGCTAAAGTCTTTGTTTATGCATCGACATTGCAACCGATTAATTAAACTGATTAAATAAAATCTACCTTTGTTTGTGAGTATATTATTGTTTTTTACTCTACTTTGTAAACCAAGTAAACATTTTTGGATCGCGCCTCTATCCACTTACATATATTTCAATGAATCAAACTTCTCAGTTCGTTGTCATATATCACCAGCAATACTCCGGTTTAATATTATATAGTACAGAGGCATGATTTTGATGATTGTTGTGATTGTGATTGAGTAATCATAGAGTAACGATAATTTGCTTTAAATGGTGTTACTGGAAGACGGCTTTTAACCAAGTGACATCCATACAATGTAACACATTTCCATTTGTAAGACATGTTTATGTTAACTGTATGTTACGTTGTTCTTCTTCGGGTTTGCTTATCCATTTCCGGACGTTGCAGCCTTGATGGATTGTCTATCTACAGCTCTTTCGTTTGCCACTCTCCCCACTCGCCAGACGCCTGCTCCCATCCATTCCTCTATGTCCTTCCCCCATTGTCTCGTAGGTCTTCCTCTGCTTCTGCTGCCTTCACTTTTTCTTCCATTATTAGTCTCTCTAGAGACTGATGCCGTTTGTTACGTTGTAAAAATAAAGTTACTACTACTAGTAGTAGATTTCTGAACACGGCCAATATTCACATTACATTATATGGCTAGCTATAGTAAATCACAAAACAATGTCATGGATTATCATGTCTTCAAAAAGTAAATAAGAGTAGTAAAACTCTATGGGCCAAATTCGGTTGGAAAATGGAACAAGTAGATCTACAGTGGTCGCCCTTCGGGTAATTTGTTATTATAAACAACCCTGTGTGTCATTATGCATATTCCTCTTTGTCACTGACTGTCTCTCTATTCGTTCCGACTGTCACCCTCCCCGTGCTTCCATGGCTTTCTCTCTCTCTCTCTCTCTCTCTCTCTCTCTCTCTCTCTCTCTCTCTCTCTCTCTCTCTCTCTCTGTCACGCATACCGCCCTACCTATGTGTCTCTTTGCGTCAGTCTGCTCCTCTCTGCGTTTCCCTAATCCCATGCTGCCATACCTCCCGACCTCTGTCTCTCTGCGTCATTCTGCCTTTAGAGATGGAGGCGGAAAAACGTCAGGGTTATTAAGCGGAAAATAAAAAGGAAACATTTCCAACATCCTTAGAGTTTAATAATGGACTTGTCCGCTTATCCTAACGTTGTTCCACCATTAACCCTGTTTTGTCACTTGTTCTCCTAGATGTTGCCTTACAAGATTGGCAAAGAAAGACTGAGCGTGAGAGGGCGTTAGAGATAGAGATACAGAGGGAAAGTGACGAATACGTAGAAACGGAGATGAGGCACGGAGACGCACGTAGTGTTTCGGAGAGACTAGGCGAGGGACGCCGACCCACGAGTTGGGAGGAACAGACAGGCATAGACACGGAGATAAACGGACAGAGGCTCGCAGAGACACGCAGAGGAACGGGGTCGCAAGACGAGCTAGGCATAGACACGACGAGACACGAAAAGGATATCAGACGAACGTCGAGGCTCTCAGACGCAGCCAGTGTCAAGGACTGGCAAGACAAACTAGGCGTACTCTCAGAGAGGGAAGCAGAGGCAAGCGGCTCCTGGGACAGCCTGACAGAGGAACCCAGAATATCGGCGAGGCGTGACGACTCGGGCGTAGACACGGAGAGGTACGGAGAGCCAAGCATATATACAACGAGACACGGAGAGGCACTCAGACGAACGACGAGACAAGGAGGAGCGAGCAGGGGTACGGAGTGGCAAGACGAGCAGGGCGTGGACATGGAGAGAGATGCAGGGGCAAGCAGCTTTACGGCCAGTCTCAAAGGGGCATTCAGAAGCTTGGTGGGGCGTAAGGAGTCAGGCGTAGACACGGAGAGGTACGGAAAGGCAGGCAGGCATACGCCGAGACACGTAGAGGCAATGAGAAACAGACGGATACACGCGGGTACACGCAGAGGCACGGACTGGCAAGACGAGCTAGGCGTACTCTCAGAGAGGGAAGCAGAAGCAAGCGGCTCCTGGGACAGCCTGACAGAGGAACCCAGAATATCGGCGAGGCGTGACGACTCGGGCGTAGACACGGAAAGGTACGGAGAGCCAAGCATATACACAACGAGACACGGAGAGGCACTCAGACGAACGACGAGACAAGGAGGAGCGAGCAGGGGTACGGAGTGGCAAGACGAGCCGGGCGTGGACATGGAGAGAGATGCAGGGGCAAGCAGCTTTACGGCCAGTCTCAAAGGGGCATTCAGAAGCTTGGTGGGGTGCAAGGAGCCAGGCGTAGACACGGAGAGGTACGGAAAGGCAGACAGGCATACGCCGAGACACGTAGAGGCAATGAGAGACAGACGGAGACACGCAGGAGCACGTAGAGGCACGTACTGGCAAGACGAGAATGGCGAACACTCGGGGATAGATGCTGAGACACACAGAGACAGAAGGCGACACGCAGGGACAAGTAGAGGCACGGACTGGCAAGACGAGAATGGCGAACACTTGGGGATAGATGCTGAGACACACAGAGACAGACGGAGACACGCAGGAACACGAAGAGGCACAGACTGGCAAGATGAGAATGGCGAACACTCGGGGATAGATGCTGAGACAAACAGAGACAGACGGAGACACGCAGGGACAAGTAAAGACATGGACAGGCAAGACGAGTCAGGAGTACACTCTGAGAAAGGCGCAGTCAGCTTCAGGAACAACCTCACAGGGACACTCAGAAGCTTGGTGGGGCGCTATGAGCCAGGCGCAGACACGGGGACGCTTACTGCGGCACGCGGGGGCACGGCGAGACAGGCAAGGGCATCCCGACTCAGGCAGAGGCAATGCGAGACAGATACACACACTGAGAAGCTCGCAGATGCAGGCAGATTCACGGCGAGGCTCGCGGATGCAATCAGAAAATTGATGATGCAAGCAGAGGCACGCTCATGCACGGAGAGGCATGCGCCAGCACTCCCAGGTAAGGGGTCATCCATAATGTACGTCACGCAATGTTTGTACTGTATTAAGATTCCCACCCTACCTCAACCCAAGTAACGCTCGTTATGCACTAAGCATACTATTATGTTCTAAGAATAACCAATAACATCAAGTGTCCACGTTTATGTACGGTTGTATTATGTTACAAGATTTTAACAAGATTTAACAAGATTGCCATCCAGAGAATTAACTCTAGATGGCAGGTGGACAAGGAAGCCCTTTGGCTTATCGAGAGTCCAACCCTTTTATCTACATATATCCAGCCCTTCTGAGGTATGTGTCGATTTTATTTTTAAACATATTCACACTACTAGCACCCACACAATCATCGGATAATCTGTTCCATTCATTCACAGTCCTTTGTGAAAATGAGAACTTTCTCACGTCTAATCTACACTGCTCCTTTACTAATGTAACTTCATGTCCTCTAGTCTTTCTATCTTTCTTAACTGAAAAAAACATATTTCTATCAATATTTTCATAACCATTCAATATTTTAAACACTTCTATCTGATCTCCTCTCAATCTCCTGGTCTCTAGTGTTGTTAAACCACATTCTTTTAGGCGTTTTTCATAACTAAGATCCCTCAGTTTTGGTATCATTTTAGTCGCTCTCCTCTGTACTCTTTCTAGCATATCTATGTCCTTCTTGCGGTATGGCCTCCACGCTTGTATACAATATTCTAAATGAGGCCTAACTATTGTTTTGTACAGCGGTATTATTAGTTCTTTTTCTTTATATGCTATATTTCGCCTAATCAATCCAAGGATTTGATTTCCCTTTGAAGCTGCAATTCCACACTGCTCTGAAACCTTCATGTCAGCAGTAATTGTCAGCCCTAAGTCTTTTTCTTTTACAGTAGTACTTAGTACAGTTCCCCCCATTGTATATTCTACATATTCGTTCCCATGTCCTGTGTGAAGGCATTTACATTTCCCAAAATTGAACAACATTTGCCACTTTTCAGACCATTTGATCAACCTGTCTAGATCATCTTGTAAATGCTGTCTATCCCCATCACTTTTAATCCTTCTAAACACTTTTGTATCATCTGCAACTTTCAACACCTTGCTAGCTATATCATCGTCCAAATCGTTTATATATATTAAGAATAATATAGGTCCCAGTACTGATCCCTGTGGAACCCCACTCAAACCTGATTTCCAGTTTGAAGCCTCCCCATCAACAACTACCCGTTGTCTTCTGTCAATCAGCCATTTTTCTATCCAGTTAATTATACCATTTCCTATGCCATGGGCTTTTAGTTTAAGCAGTAATCTCTGATGTGGCACTTTGTCGAAAGCTTTTTGAAAATCTAAGTAGATGATATCTACTGGTGATCCATCATCTACCCACTTAGTGATATCTTCCAAAAAACATAACATATTTGTTAAGCATGACCTCGCTTTTAGAAACCCATGTTGAGATGGGTTTATCAAGTTATGTTTAACAAGAAAATCCACCATGTGATCTTTAATTAGTCTTTCTAATAATTTACAAATCACCGATGTTAAACTAACTGGTCTATAATTATTTGACTTGTTTCTCGAACCTTTTTTAAATAACGGTATAATGTTTGCTTCTTTCCATTCTAAAGGAACCACTCCCTCTTCTAATGACAAGTTGAAAACTGTTGCAAGCGGTATGCTAATTTGTTCTACAATTTCCACTAGTAGTTTGGGTGGAATACCATCCACTCCAGGTGATTTATTTTCCTTCATAGCCCTAATTTTGTTAGCTACCATTTCTGGGGTTACAATTAACTGTCTTAAATAGTCTGATTCTGCCCCCTTGAACTTAGCCTCTGGTACTGGCAGTGATCTAGTGTCTTCTCTGGTAAACACTGAACTAAAATACTCATTTAGGTCTTCTGCCATTAAGAATCCTTCTGATATTATATTTCCAGCACTATCTTCTAGAGGACCGACCTTATCCTGAACTTTCTGTTTGCTTCGAACATACGCATAACAACTCTTGCTGTCATGTTTTATATTACAAGCTAATTTATGTTCATAGCTTCTCTTTGAATTTCTAATTTCAGCTGTAGCTTGGTTTAGTGCTTCTTTATAAATGTTGTAGTCTTCGTCATTTCCAGTACGTCTATATGACTTCCACATCATTTGTTTATACTTAATTTTTCTAATGGCTTCTTTCAATAAGTATTTCTTTCTGGTCCGTTTCCCTCGTTTTTTGAAGGGAACAAATTTATTTACGATGCACTCTATTTCATTCTTTAAGATATTCCAGCATTCTGTTGCTGTCTTATTCTTCAGTGTATTATTCCAGTCTATCTTTGCTAAATATTTCCTCATTTCCTTATATCTTCCTTTGTGGAAATTTCTCCTGAACTGCTTTTTATTATTTATTTCTGATTTTACTTTGATGGTAAAATGTATCTGGCTGTGATCACTACTTCCCAGAGGCTCACATAATTTAACATTGTCAACTAATTCATTCTGTGAGGACAAAACTAAGTCTAACACATTCTCTCCCCTGGTTGGTTCTAGCACATGTTGAGAAAGGAAACTATCTTGTACTAAAACTAAAAACTTGTGGTCCTCACTACCCATACTCTGTAGAGATTTCCATTTTATATGCCCATGGTTAAAATCCCCCATAATAACACAGTCCCGTTTGCTCACTTCCCTTATAGCGTTTTGTATTTTTTCATTCTCTTCTATGCTTATGTTTGGACTTCGATAAACTAATCCAACCGTTAACGTTGAGTTTCCTGTAACTATGTTACACCAAACAGCTTCTTCGCAATCTGCTTCTCTGTCTAATCTCATAAGCCTGGATAGATTCTTTAATATATAAAATAACTCCACCTCCCCTTCTTCCTATTCTATCTTTCCTAAACATTACATATCCTGTCAGTCCCAATTCGGCATCTGATATATCGGTGGTTGCCCATGATTCGGTTATACCTATTATGTGAGGGTCAATATCTTCTACCATAATGTTTAGTTCATTTCTTTTGTTTACTATACTCCTTGCATTTAAACAAACACATTTATACCCAGCTTCAGAACAGTTTTCCAGACTGTTCTTTGCTGAATTATTTTTGCTGCCTTTATGTATGCCTCCAGTTTCAGGCTTCTCTGCGAGTCCCCCCTGCGAATTTAGTTTAAATAGATGCAACCTGTCCCACTGTCAACAGATCGCAGCAGATTCTCTGAGAATACTGCTGCCCCCTTTCCACTTAGATGGAGGCCATCTCTCATGTACATATCTTCTCTCCCAACAAAGTACCCCCATAAATCTAGGAATCCCACGCCCTCTTCCTCACACATCTGCTCAACTAGTGCGTTGATCGCCATCCTCTTACAGTTTATGTATCTTGCCCCCCTTCCTCCCATTACTGGCAACATTCCTGAGAGAATAACCTGTTCCACTCTTGGTTAAATATTACAACGAGATGGATAAAAATACATTTTTATCACCTTTTCCGCCTCTCCGCGTTGGCTGCCATTTTTTGCTCTGCGTATAGATGGTATGTTGTGTGAAGCATCCGCCGGGCGTCGCTGCGCTCTAATTACTATATATAGGACGCAGAACGGACGGTGATCCAATTTAAGTACAGGTCCAATATCGGTGTACTTCCCCTACTCAGATTTATACACAATTCCATAATACCATGAGACCCCCAATTTACACACAATTTCCTGATATTACAAGACCCTCCAATTTACGCACAAATCTCATGCATTGGCATTTCTGAAACTTAACGTTTTATTATAACATGATTATTAATGTCTATGGAAAGTATCCTTTTTTGTTATATTTTAATCCAATTTATGTATAAATGCCTGATTTTCCAAGGTCCTCCGATTTACGTATAAATGCCCGATTTTTTTAGACCCTCTTATTTATGTAAAAATCTCCTGGATTGGCGTTTCTGAAACTTAACATGTACATATAAGAAGCGCGGTAGCTGGGCGTGTAGTATAAATCGACAGCATCGGGGTTCGAGTTGACCTACAGAGGTTTCGAAACCTGGTCAATACTGTTGCGGACGCTTTCCAGCTGGCCCGCAAGACCTGCTTCCAGGTTTAACAAAAGCTGATTAGCAACATGTACGAAGCAGTGGAAGTTTCGACTTGTCATAAAAATGTTGTTCTTCAAAACTAATGCCGAGAATGACAACTTTCTACATTTCAAGTTCACCAGATAATTTTGCGGCGATGACGATGCGCGTATCGAATATGCTAGTCTGGTCCTTGTTGGTGTACTGGATAGCCTTCAGACCGCCTCCAGCGGTCGATTTGCCGACTTTGCTGCTTCATTGCAAGTTCGTGTTCCACTCTTGCAGGAGAATCTCTAAGACTTGAAAATTACAAGGGTTTGAAAGAAAAATGTTTCACTGTGAGAGACAACCTCTTGCTTTTATGAGCAAAACAATTTCGACTTTCAGCATTGCTTGAGCAGCGCAGAAATGTTTGGTAGTTTTCGGCACCATTTGATTGACCGATATCGGAATCATCAACGACAAGCCACTAAGACATAATGTTACACAAAGAATATCATCGATATCGTTTGAAGGTTGTTTTGCGGCTTCCGGTCTCCCTGCTCTCTCCAAACAGTAGTAGGCTTAGTTTGTAGAAGAATAAGCAGCGCCACCATTTTGTTTAGACGTTGTTTTACATGGCTTTTTGTTATGTGATGTATTTGTTGTTTAAATGCGGTACACAGCAACATAGAACACAATCATAATCGTTACGAAAAGGTAGCCCATGTCTTACGTAATTAAAAGGTAGCCCATGTCTTACGTAATTAAAAGGTAGCCCATGTCTTACGTAATTAAAAGCCTTGGCCTGCAGAGAAATAACTGGACAACATTTGGCCCACACCTAAAACAAAGCTTGCGGAACTCTGGTCTATACGATACCGGCTGTTATTTAAAAGAATACACATTATTACTACTAGCAAATATACCTGTTTCCGGAGGGGATAATTTGGTAGCTCGTGCGTGACCGTCGCGTCAGCAATGTTTAGCAAATGTTAGAAAACAGGCTGTTTCAGTGCATATCTAACGTATAGATAGCCACAACCGCGTCACGCACGTGCTGTAATACTTGTTGCATGTTGAAATATCGAAGTTCGGAGAGAAAGTGAAGTTCACGAGGCCTACACACAGGCAATATGTAATCGTTGATTTCCCGCGTAGAGTTGCAAATAATTGCACGTACAAAAGGTAATTTGTAGATTAATTGTGTACACTTGTACGCGTACTTGTTTTTTTAGAATAAACCGCCCGGATAACTACATGTTACATATGTCAGATGGTGCTACGTAATCTCAGACGGTATATGGGTACACGCATCTGTGCGGTCGTAGATTAATTTATGACGGGTTGGTGCGAAGAGCAAGACATCTAGGAGGTAATCGTTAAGATAGGCTAGCTAGATAATAGTTACAGATCTACTCACTACGCTAAAGCCTAAACGACATATCCGTCTGATACCAACTGGCGTAGCAATTGCTGCTTTAAATCTGATGTCGACAACAAACGAGTTCGCTCGTTTTCGATTTATTTTTGTGTAATATTTGCTCGTCACCCCCCACCCACCCACCCATATGTAACATTCGTCACGCTTTACCGGAGTACATACATTGCCCGAAGCATGACATACGTGATGGATTTACCCATAAACAGTGGCACGAAGAGGTGTGAAGACGGGCAGAGAAACACAGAGAAAAGCAAAGACACACAGATACAATTCGGAACATGCCGAGAAAGACATAGATAGAAAGAGAGGATCAGACAGGAAGGGCAGCGTGGGGACATGGGGTTGGCAGACATAGAAAGACAGAATAAAAGCACATAGTGATAGAGAGCGGCAGCGAGAGATAGAGAACTGCAAATATAGAAGGCGAATTTCAATTGCAATCGAATATTGGTCAGACGTTACGGAAGTGTATTGATGTAGCAAGAAAACACAACTGCACTACAAGATGGGGCAGACTGCTGGCTTGTACAAACGGTTTTACCTTTTTTCATGTTTTTATAATCACAATAAGAAAGTAGCGTTAATTCACCCTGTTTGTCCTCCACCACATTGAGATGGTGTCGCATTCACGACTATAACATAGATGCTTAATTCGAGGAAAGCGATGAGAGAAACTAATTATTCGGATGGATTCTGATTGGCTTGGTACGCGCTGCCTTTTTGTTCGGACTTTGTACGATTGTAGACAGTCTATCAATTAATATGCTAACTTTGGGGGAAGTCTCGCTGTATCGTCTCCGTGGTGATGAGGACCGTCCGCCTCTTTCTACCAGGCATGTTCATTCGCAACCTTAGCCCACTAGTCTCAGATTTACCGTTTAGCGGTGCATAACGAAAACGCAAGGGTAGTTATTTTGAGTTACGTACTATATGTTCCGAAACTGCCAGCAGAAACGAGCTTAATATAAAAAGTGTGTAATTACAATAACTGTTGTTTTGGGTATATTGTTCCATTGCCAGGTGTGCGATTGTCAATGTTGAACGCCATCGTGAGGCTATTCGCAGGCCACAGAGGCACGTTTCTGTTGCAGGACCACATGACCACCCATGCGATCCCGACTGCCAACAGCGGCAGCTGGCCGATCAGTGCGTCTTGCAGCCAAAGGGTCGGCGATGCAAGAAACGAAGTTGCCGACGGCGGCGTTCTGGCTGCCGCCATCCGGGTCAATACCGGCACAGCTGCCCCGGACACGAGTCCTCGTGCAGTCATAGCTCCAGCAACTGAAGACGACGCCGAGGTCGAAGGGACCATTCGTAAAGTACCTCACGTTATTTGTGAACATTTGTAAACTTCCAACGCCCTTGTCACGCTTCGTAACGCTTGCTTGAATGGTCCATACATTTACTTTCGTTTTGACAGGCCCTCTACGATGCATATATGTATAATAATATATATTTTGGGAGGGGAGCTAGATATATATTTAGCCTTCCAAATAGTGCGTGGTGCAGTCGAAGTTTCAGCTGAGCCACAAAGGGATGCAATTGGAGGGTTTTGATGCGCTCCATTATTCACCAACTTCCTATGCCTAAGAATTGTTATTATATTATTTGCATGGCTGTATGGGTTCGTTGTTTTGACTCTACGGATTAAATGTTTTAGGTTACATAAAAAAATAGTATAGCAGACCTGCCTACCCCAAAAACTTCCTGTCAGTAATCCGTCTTCCCATTTACACTGATTTTCAGGAATATAGGCCTGCTGTCAGTAATAGTTCAGAACCGTGTCGGATATTGTCAGGAAAAGAACACCACTGGTAGTAATACTTAATACTGTGACTATGATGATAGTTGTACCTAAAACATAATTGTCTCTAATAAAGTGTTAGCTGTTTTGAAGCGTCCCGTTAACAAGGTAAGGTAGATGTTCATAACCAGCATTGGTGGAAGTCAAACGTGAAGAAGCGTACCTCTATTGTAAATGCTTCTATACACTATTGGCATAGTTAATTTACAAAGACTAGAACTGTTTTACTGTCTTTTCAAGTCAAACTTTAAGCAACTGAAAGAACCTCAGTAATTTTGTGTTGTTTAATACTAACCATTGTAATTCTGATGTTATGTATCTTTAAAAAACAGCATGCTGACTCAAATAAAATTCCACATTACTGCCAGATTATGTAATAAACATCAAATAACACTCACAGGTTTACATTGACCTTTGTACTATAGAGAGAAACACACGATCACCAGGGTGCACAATGCATGGTAGTCTCCAAATTCTAAGTTCAGAATCACCAGGTGCAAGTTGAATGCATGTCGAACTTTACACTGCACACTGTTGCGACTAGGGCATTTGTGTGGTTCCTTCATTCAACATCATCCCAGGCATATTTATATTACGAAAATATTGTGTCTTAGCGCACTTTTGAAGCCCAAATAGCGACCCGGTTTGTGCTAGTCTGCACCGCTGCGGTCGTGCGATACAGCATCGCGCTCGTAAAATGAGCGATATAGAGGCGTATGGAGCACTATTTATGCCTCAGAAGTGGTCTAAAACGCAACATTCTTAAAAGTAAATGTGCCCGGGATAATGTTCAATAACAGAACTAACGCACTGATCCTGAGGCTGAGGTATCAAAGTTAGGCAAAGTCTCAATTTATAATAGCGAAATCGAGGTGGGTCCAGATTCTACACAAGTGCCGCGATTAGTTGTGTCCACTGTCCACACAAATCATATCTGGTTAGAGTGCCGTCAGCATGCTGTTATAAACTTTTGCAGCACACATTTCTTCTTGGCTGGTGGTGTTCTGCCATTTCGATCTCCGCCATCATCATTTTCATGACGCGTGACTTTTTGTTTGAGCGTGGAAATGTGAGTTTACCGTAACGCTGTTTCCTATTGGTCAGATTACGACCAGAAGCAGCGAATGAAAAACCATGTCACAACAAGCTGCGTATATATGCTGCCACCTGCTGAATATAGTGGAAGCTAAATCTGAGGAGCACGGACGTGATTGACGAACATAGTGATAAAGAAAGAATCCGTAATATTTTCATCCCTCGCCGTAATACCGCAATTTGAGGTGTGTTTCCGGAATGATTCCGGACAATCCGGAATGGTAGGCAGGTCTGGTATAGTAATCCAGTGGCAGAACCCATATTTTCCCAAAAGCTTGCAATGGCCCCCTAAACTCATTACTTTACATTTTTGATTAGTCCGTGTAATCTAGTAACAACATCCACTGGGTGTGGACTTAACACCCGCTTGGCTTTTTCAAAATCAGGGAATCTGTTTCTGTCGTGAAAGTTATGTTTCAACGAAGTCCTGTCGTTAAAAATCAAAATGGCCGCTGAAACGCCAAAAATTAATAAATTCTTATAAATTAGGAACTATATGATATAGTTATGATTTTATTGTCAAAATCGTGTCTTTTTTATTTAGGATGCTTATTTCATTGGGGTTTGGCGATGCTTAGAAGCAATGGTCATGTCAAATAAGTCGAGGTCTACTGGGGACGAAGATAACTACGATGTGTCAGATGAGAATCAGCTTGTCATTGATGAGTCTAACGAGGATCAACAGTAATTATGCCATAATGATAACGTGGCACATACAGAAGGCGTTCTGGTGTATTTGTTTATGTTATTGTGTCCATTTGATCATCTAACACTTGTATTGTACTTGGATAGTATTGGTTACAGTTATCTGAAGCGCCTTGTCATGTGAAGTCGAAATAATATTGTCATGTCTGCATCAGTAATTTGAAAATTATTCTTGATATGTAGGTTTTCTGAAACAGTCACAAGTCCCGATTACTGACATTAAATGTTTCCTGACAATACGTTGAGGAGTTCAAAATGGATTGTAATTAATAAATAGCATGTCGGAAGCCATATTGGATTTTCCTGTTACCAATATTGTCGAAAACCTCAGAAATAGATTCCTTGCTATATATCTATACCCCAAGATCACTTTCCTGGGTTAATTCGTTCAGAAGTTATGTCATTTGTAGTATTTCGGCTGCTATCTTGTCTGTCATATTGGATTATTAAAAAGCCAAGCGGGTGTGAATTCCACACCCAATGGATGTTGTTACTAGATCACATGGGCTAATCAACAAATGCTTAGAAATTATTTTACGGGGGCATTGCCAGGTGTTGTGGTTGAGCCACTGGCTATAGTAATACAGTTCTGTCACAAACTTCACGTCCATAATTATCCTCTGACGTTACTTCACCACGTTCGTCCTACACCATGTTGAGACCGTGTCACATTCACGACTATAACACATAAATTGAACAGACGCTTGATTTTAGGGAAGGGAAGAGAGATACTAAGCGAATAATCATGATTCAGATGGATTATGATTGGTTTGATGGGCGCTGCTTTTGTGCGGGACTTGTACGAATGCGTCGTTTGTACAATTGTCATAGACGGATCCAGGCGGGCCCTAGACCTTTAAAATTGGACGAATCCCCAGTCCTTTTTAATGGATCCCCAGATCTTTGAAATGTGACCCCGTTTAGGTTACATTTAGGTGAAGATATGGCGGCGCGGCGGCGACAATTTTTCAACACCCCTTCTTCCGATGTGATGATAGCACAGCGCGAGTCGTGCTGAAGGTCCAGCTCAGGTCACCGAATATGAATTTGCGTCGGTCGCCAGTGGAGTTTTTGGGTCCCCTCGACTACCCTCTCTCGATCCTCCCCTGATTTCTAATCCATCGTTGGGTATTTGCTTGCTATCAATTTCTGCCTTACACGTTGCCTGCTGTCGCCATTTGCCAAGCGCTTATATATATTTATATATATATATATATATAATTTATACACACGAAAGTACACTGCCTACCAAATAGCGTTTAATAATTCCGAAGCAATGCTCGCCGTTTGAAAGTTGTGTGACTATGTTGTATATCAAATTATGTATATAACATTTCTGAGCAATGGACAAGTCAAATGGACCTGTACGGAATGGAATAAGACGCTCTCGCCCCACGAGTCTACCACCTATGGGTAAAATACGGTGACGCTAGCACGACATCACAGGGCGGGTGTCTTTCTCGACGAAGTCAAAGGCCAGGGCGGAAGGTTTCAATGACGACGTGTTCGGGAACAAGGTGTGCCACATCTTCTGGTGGATATCAGCTGTGTTAAATCAGCCTGGAGAGGGATGGGCTCCGCTAGGTTGAAGATCTGCCCAAGACCCGCCACGATCATGAAAACCTGTTCAAATCACATATCGGATCGGTCGCAGCCCGGGTCAACAAGGACCGTGCCTTCTGCCACACACCAGGACGGAGGTGATAAGTATGCTACTGGTGCCCCTACCAAGAGGATCCATAGAAGAGACAATATCACCATCGGCACATGGAACGTCAGGACACTGAGAGCTGCAGGGAAACTGAAAGAATTCACACATGAGATGGAGAGATACCGATGGAAACTGATTGGACTCTCCGAGATGCGTTGGAAAAAACTTTGGCGAAACATCAACAGAAGAAGGACACAAGATATACTTCAGTGGCAATAAGGACAAACACGAACATGGCGTTGGGTTTCTTGTACACAAAAACATCGCGAACACTGCCATGGGTTGCCGCCCCGTCTCCAGCAGGCTCTTCACCATCCGCCTGAGGGCAACTCCCGTCAACATCACAGTCATACAGGTTTACGCCCCAATGTCTGACTACGACGACAGGGTGGTGGAAGATTTATCTGCCAACTGCACAATATCATTAAGGAAACACCAAAGAAAGACAATCTAATTATACTAGGAGATTGGATGCAAAAGTGGGAGAGGATGCGCAGACCAACTGGCAAGACACTTGCGGACCTTTCTGCAATGCTGAAACAAATGAGAGAGGACATAGGCTCCTTGAGTTTGCAACATACAATGAACTAATACTGGCTAATAAATTTGGTCCACACAAAGCATCCAGAAGATGGACCTGACACAACCCAGACGGAAAACATCACAACCAGATCGACCACATCTTGGTGAAACAGCGCTTTCGCACAGGCGTAAACGCTTCCAGGACACGAAGCTTTCCAGGAGCAGATATCGAAAGCGATCATGACTTGTTGATGACAATCTTCCACATTCGCCTGAAGAGGATCAGCAAACCAAATTACACAAGAATCAAATTTGACATAAACAAACGTAAGGATGCTGATGGATCAGAAGCATTCAAAGCAATGGTAGGTGGGAACTTTGCACCACTTAGCATCCTGGATGATAGAGACATTGACCTGAACTTGCTGACCAACACCTTCAACAAAATAGTGACTGACGCAGCCAGCGAGATCCTCGGCAAACATCTTCGGACAAGGAAACCGTGGTTCACAGCAGACACTCTCGATCTCTCTGACAAAAGAAGAGAAAAAAGAGAAAAAGAGAAAACGTGATACTGAAGGAACAAGTACCATGTCTTCATAGACTTTAAGAAGGTATTTGATAGGGTACAAAACCTCTACAGCATATGGCATGGAGATGAGCGCCGAAAAGACCAAACTGATCACAAACAACACACAATGCATAAGCATAGAGGTCAAAGTTAACGGACAGAGACTTGAAACAGTAACAAACTTCAAGTACTTGGGATCAATCATCACAGACGAGGGTTCCAAACCTGCCAGGATGCTTGCTAGGATTGCACAGACAACAGCAGCACTTACAATGTTGAACCCCGTATGGAACGACAGTAACATTAATGTCAGTTCGAAAACAAGGCTGACGCTCTCACTTGTAATATCCATCTTTCTATACGCTTGTGAAACATGGACCCTCTCAGCAGATCTACAGAAGAGGATACAAGCCATGGCTTTCGGAAGATCTTGCGCAAATCATACAAAGACCATGTTACTAACGAAGACGTTCGCAACAAGATCAAACAAGCCATCGGACCATACGAAGACCTCCTTACAACGGTCAATATGCGCAAACTGAAGTGGTACGGTGGCCGTCTCACGATCATCTGGCCTTGCAAAGAACATCTTGCAAGGTACCGTGAGAGGGGGGAGAAGAAGAGGTACACACAAAAAGAGGTTCCCACATCAGAGAGCGCGGCTAGTGTAGTGGTTAGCACATCTGACTGGCATGCCACCGCTCTGAGTTCGAAACCCGGACCAGGCAGGCATGATATTTGGTGTAAAAACCTGGCTCTCGACATTGGGGACTGTGTATCCCTCGTGACTCTGAGATCACGTTAATGTCGGTCCCGATTCAATTTGGGACGTACACAAATCACTGAGGACGACAAGCACCCTGACAGTGACCAACCTCAGTGCCAGCATATAAAGGTCGGTTTGGTGATAATGTTCTGAAAAAGGCTGACTAGTTGAATGAGACTAGTCTCATAAGACCATTACATTTTAACCGCAACAGTACAGACTAGTCAGTTAATAGAACGTCGCCGAGTGCTGGAAACAACTAGAACTAGAACATCAAAGAGTGGAGAGGACTGGAGTTCGCCGACTACCAGAGGGCTGTGGAGAACAGGGGAACACGGAGAGAGCTGGTTAAAAAGTCGTCAGTGGTGCCCCAACGATCCTTTCGGGTTATGGGAAAGTGAAATGAAGAAGTATATAAAATTAACGTAGCTAACGTAGGTGTACGAAGGCATTCCTAGTTTATGGCAGTATTCGAGAAATAATATAATATAAGTAAATTAATAAAAAATAAGCAACTTACAATTAAAAAAATATGTTTGTAAAGTTCTATGAAGAGCATTCAAATCCAGAGATTGTAGAGTAGTGAATTGTATAATTACAGTCGTTCTTGCCAATCACTGTTTTAAGCTTTAATATCGAGGGTTTCATGTATCATTAATACCGAATTGTGACACGTTTCATTTCCAGGCCCGCATGCGGATGCGCAGTCAAACCGTAGCAAGACCACGCGAAACACACGGTACCGCGTCTGTTTCCACCGAGACAGTCCTGAGACGAGCAAGAAATCGTCGAATTCGGCCTGCGCTGCTTGCGATCCACATCTTTTGACTGAGGTTTTATTTGCAGGCCGTATAAAAAGTTAAAAAGGCGTTTAAAATTCAACATTGGTAACACGTAATCATCAAAACACAACACGGTATAATATGGAGTTTAAATATCGGCTAAATAACGAGGTATTTAACTACTCTGCTTTAAAATCAATCAAGTAAGAGCAATAAATAAATAAAATGCATTAAATATCAATCATGTCAGTAACAATAACATTACGCCATAACTAATGTAAAGAGTTCTATAAATAAACTTTAAATGCTATAAATAAACTTTAAATGCTGTCATAAAAACATGTGTCTTGAGTTGAGATTTAAAATAATTACAATGAGTCAGCGACACAGATATAATGACAGATTGTTCCAAAGGCGCCATGCCATCACAGAGAAACCCCGTCGACCGATTCGTTCCATGTCATGGCGAGAGTGAGAGATAGAGAGAGAGAGAGAGAGAGAGAGAGAGAGAGAGAGAGAGAGAGAGAGAGAGAGGGAGAGGGAGAGAGAGAGTGACAGAGAGACAGACAGACAGACAGACAGATAGACGGTCGGAGAGACAGAAATACAGATAGACGGAGAGACTGAGATTTATAAACTTATTAACTCCTTGATCATCTACACTTCATCTGAACCGATTTAAGTGTTAAGAAACTCGAGCAATGTTGAATTGCAATGTTACATTCAATGTAATCACGTGGCGCCAAAAGGCCTAATCATACCTTTGTATAAATCAATAGTTACACTGCATTTAGGATAATGTATACAAGTCTGGATATCATATAGTAAATATCATATATTGACTTCGACATGAACCGTTCAGCCACGTTACAGTTATTACGCAATGACTATTCGTACCAATTTATTTCAATGTAATAATTTACACAGCTGTATGATGAACTGAAGCATCATGGAGTGACCGAAATTGTCCAAGCTTTGAAACGAAATAAACATGATTCGAAACCTGGTTCCTTAGACTGAGACTTCGATGTGTTTTACTACGCTACCGTGTGCCACTTGCGTCATGTGATCAGGACGGAAACCATGTGATCAGAACGGGACTCATGTGACCAGAACGTGTACTTTCCTAAAAAGCCTAATAAGCAATGTGCTTCTACTTTCCCCTTCAGTTTGAACTGAAAATTATAGTATGTACTCCTTGTACTGATAATGTATGCATCTATTTTCAACTGGAAATAAAGAAATTAATTGAAGGAGATAGCCATTCACGTATACGACTATTGCAATTTCCTCCTTAATAATATCACTAATAAGGATATTATCATAATTCAACGTGTCAAACATGTTCTCGCTTAGTGCCCCTTCTAGAATCTGCATTGGCTACCTGTGCGATATGGCATTGTTTTCTAGAAGAGTACAATTACCTATCAAGCCATATCATACAAACAACCTGCATGCCTCATTCAATGCTCACTCCAGCAAAAAAGCCCAAATATCTTCGGTCGGCAGATTCTCATCTACTTTTTGTTCCCATAAATAGTTACGACGCTGGAACTCAAGCCTTCTCGGTTGCAGCACCAACTTTGTGGAATTTATTCCCTATCAGCGTTAAGTTAGTAAGACATATAATTTAAATTCGCAGTCATCTAAAACCTATCTTCTTAAACTGTATATCCCCGTTAGCCTAGGCGTAGCTTCTTAGAATTAGCAATTCCATCCACCTGTTGACGACTTTTGTGCTCTTACATGACAATGAGAACGCGTAATCCCGTGGATTTATTGCGCCACTGAAATTGAATTTTCCGAGGATGTTGGCGCCAAAGAAGTCATTCCTGTTATTATTATTTTCACAAACCAACTGTGCATAGCGTCACGTACGTTGCAAAACATGGAAGGTTTGTGACATCACGACGTACAACTTCACAACGTCGATCAGGACAATCGAACGTATTTCGTAAGTTACCTTCCTAATCGCGATGTCTACTGAAATAGACGTATCAACAGGGCGAATGTGCTCATCGCCTGTAGTCCTTAACCCTGGTACACGTTGTATACCCGGTTTGGGTGAATTGTCGGAAAGGGTGGAGTCCTGTTTACCTAAAGAACAAAAACAAACGGAAGCTGTTAAAATGGTGGCGCCTCTTACGGATACTATTGATATAATCAAGATGACGTTCATGGTTACGCCTTCCGGAGCAAACGCGAACGCCGTGCGGCGGCAGTTTCTTACACAGATTCTGCACCTGCATCGTACATCTATTTAGGTTACCGACACTCTTAATTGACGCAGGCAAACATGAAAGAAGACGTAGCAACTTATCAGGTAAACGTTAGTGCTATGCACGCTAACATTTAGCGAACGTCATATGATTACTATAATTTACATTTACATGATAGCTGAACGCAGGGCAAGAGGAATCACTTAAGCACGGTGAGCTGTAGCTCCCATAATGTTAATCAAATTGCACTACTTTTGGTATAACACAAAAGGGCAAGAATTTGGCTACAAAACCCACAGCAGTTCAATTTGTTTTAATTTGTTGGTGACGTGTTTTTTTGAGCTACACAACGAAAAGTTCATTTTTATTCTGAGCCATCGGGCAAAAGGTAGGCTTACCATCCTTTCGGGGAAAAGAAACTCGAGCAATGTTGAATTGCAATGTTACATATCCAATGTAATCATGTGGCGCCAAAAGGCCTACTCATACCTTTGTATAAAGCAATAGTTATACTGCATTTAGGATAATGTATACAAGTCTGGATAGTAGTAAAATAGGTTAATCTGCGCATATGTTGGAGTGCCCCGGATGAAATGCCATGTTAAAAGATAGGGATTTCCCCCAGGGTTCCCCCAGGTTAAAAGATAATGATTATGCAAATGAGCTCGCCTCATTTGCAAGAATGACCTGATTTGGCAATTGTGCGCGTGGCCATTTAATTCCCCATGTTAAAAGATATGGAGTTCCCCCAGATTTTCCCCAGGGCGCTCCCATGTTAAAAGATAGGGATTTCCCCCAGAGCGCTCCCATGTTAAAAGATAGGAAATTTTCCCCATGTTAAATGATAGGAACTATTATCGTAAAGGTATACGACGACTTTTTGAGTTGGAGATATCAATTTGCCCCAAATTATCCTCTGAAACCTGTCCTACCAAATTTCCCTATGTTAAAAGATAGCAAATTTTCCCCATGTTAAAGGATAGGAACTATTATCGTAAAGGTATACGACGACTTTTTGAGTTGGAGGTATCAATTTACCCCAAAATATCCTCTGAAACCTGTCCTACCAAATTTTCCTATGATATCAAATTTTCCCCATGTTAAGAGATAGGTTCGTTTGTGAAAAATATACCGGACATCATTTGAACCTGTCACACACGAGACTGGTTGTCTCGTAGGTCAAAGGTATAGCTAGGCTAGTGTTATAGTGAGTGGAAAATTCCCCGCTAAATTTTATTCTGGAAGTTTCTTTGGTACGTTTTTTTTGTTTTGTTTCGGCGTGGATCAAGCGGCGCTACTGAACACGTGTCTGGCCTTGTTTGTTTGTTGCGCGCGTGAACCACACCACGATTGCGCAATACCATCGTTCTTGGCTATAAAAAAAAACTCGTACGGGGATGTTGAGATATTGAGATACTACATCGGTGAAATAGTGACACTTTCTCTTGGGTGTCTGACAACAAGAATATATGTGATATAATTCACAGGGATACTTTCTCAGGGGTGTCTCAATAAAAATGTCACAAACGCACATATAGTGTCGACTTTTGTATTGCTTAATTAAGGTAATACAAGAACGTGCATGCCAACATTACATGCAAGCATTACATACGACTCGTAACAAAATCGAAAACACGACAGTCATTGTTCACTAAATCGTTCCCGAAAGTGTTCACAAACGTCTTCGTGGGTACGTCTCGACTTCGGTGCAGCAAGTACACGACACAGTATTGTCCACACACGTTAGACAGCGGACTCTGAAGCGTTCTCTTGTTGAAAGTCCAAGTTACGCAGTTGCTCTGTAGAAAATCCACGAATTCGACGTGTCGAGATAGCAAACCGTAGGAGTCGAAGTATTCTCCACGTCCGTATTTTGTAATAAACATGCAGATCCAATGTTGACCCAGTTCATCGCTCGAATGAGTGTTGCACGTGAAAGCTGCAGGATAGGTCGTCATAGGAGTAGTGGGTAACCCGTCTTTAGGTAGTACGCATCGTACAACGGTCCTAGTGTAAGTATCCGCCGCAAGGAGTCTTTCTATCTGTGCCGTATCCATCAGTAATCGTAGACGACGTTTCTGTTGCGGTCAGTCTCCAAAACCGTCTCGAATTCTCCTTAGACGACGACGTTGATCGTTTGATCGAGAGGTTGATTAAAGTGCATCTCGATTCGTAGGTTGCCTTTGTGTACCAAATTGAAATGGGGACCGTCACAACAATCTGGTGTGATGTCAAACGCAAACAGGGTGCATCCTTTGCCAAACTAGTCCCGACTGATGTTGTTTCCCTCGTCTTGAAACATCTTTCCCGTTCCAGCAAGTAGATTACTGTAACTTCTCACGCAGGCACCATCGTTGAAATTGGGCTGGAGTGATTTCGCCGGGACTTGTTGCCCGTCGACGTACAATGCAAGAACGTTCAAGTTGTTGTGCTTTACGTGGAACGGATTCTTGGCGAATGTTCCATTGTAAGCGTCGTTGTCTACACAACACAAGATTAATCTTTTGGGTAAGACACCCAAACAAACGTTTTCGTGAGTATGCGACATGGCACCTCGCGGTATGGAAAATACCTTGCAATCGACTCTTCGCAACATATACTTGGCCGTTCCCTTTTGTAGCGCTTTGATGTGACCCATCTGTACGGCAGGATTCAGTTTGGCTTTTCGTGCAAACAAAATTGCTTCGACTATGCGTACCTTGTAATCGGCATTGTCACCACCAGCAGCCATGAGTGCAAAAGCATCCTGGCTCTGTACTAGTCGAATTTTCACGTCGACGCCGTTCAATAGATAGCGGTCTTGGAAGAAGAGGTCGACGTGTAGACAACCCATCATGTCGACGATTCGACTACGGGAAATATAGGTCTTTATTTTTTGCAGCCCTTTCTTTGCGTCGTCGGTGGCATCCATGTGTTCAGCCGTGTCTTTGTACCACAAGGCAGTAGTCAGTTGACCATTCTTCGCTTCTGCTCTGTGACTCAGTAACGTTTCTATGTACGCTCGATAAGGATAGGTATTCGTTGAAGGTGTGACGAGGGTACCGTTCAAAGACACGTCGACTTGACTAAACAGAGAATGCATCCAGTTGTTTACTGGTCCAACAGATGCAGCTTGATCGATGTCGTCCCAGTTTCCTTTGACTACACGTGCTCGCACCAACAGGTAAGTATTGGCCACGTCCAGGTAATCGTCTCCCGATCCGGGCAATAAGAATTCGATAGGACCACCCGTACCTATCGAAGCGACAGGTCGATGTTCGACCCATTGTTCGTGTTCGATACTCGTTTGTGTCGTCGGTAAACTAAACAAGTCCAATTCGCTTTTGACTCCCTCACACGCCTCACGAACGTTGTACCAACTGTGCGGGTATTGAATCTCCACCAGTCCTCACTCCCACTGACCGACTAAACTGATGCGTTGCGGCAAAGCCGTGACATAGAGGGTCAACGTGTTGTCGAGGTTTAACTCCATTGACTCGTTGCTGGGCAATGTCAGGTAAAAATCAGAAGACATGTTCACCGCGTTTCATAGATGGATTAGGTAACAGGTATCCCAGGCAACTGCTCAACAAAGCCGTCCACAGATTAGAGTTTCCGTCTACTTTAGTCAGGTTGTGGATACTGACCAATATAGCGGTGTACAGTATGACGATTTGGCAGAAGAAGACGATTTCCGATTTCGGGCACGCATTACCAAACAACACCCAACGTCTGCTGTTACTTCCAGTATCTTCGAGCTCTGTGTTTTCGAATCGAACGTCCGTCGTATCTTCCATGACACGAATGACGGCTCGACTGGTGTGTACTAACCTTTATACGCGACGAGTGACGCTTTATCCAACCAGCTGTTAAACGAGTCAGAATACTCTACCCACTTGACCAGGACCTGTGTATTTTTCCTGCTGCTGCAACACTTTCTCGATACGATAGATTTTATCCTTGGCCTCAACCATTTTCTGTAGTTCTTGTTCGTAAAATGTTCCCTCTATCGGCGAATCTTGATCATCGATCAAACGATAAGCAGGCGGATCGTAATGATGAAATGCTTCAACGGTAAATATCTCGTCACTCAAGTTGGGTAAGTAACCTTTTTTGAATTGTCTCTTGACTTTGCTGATACGCACGTGATCGCCCACTTTTAAAACCGGTTTGACTTTTCCGTGTCCTTCATTTCCGTACAACCTTTGCCGAACCTCTTCTTCATTGATCACGTTCACTTCAGACGGCGCCATTCCAATACTTCTATGATAACTGTCGTTGTACGATTAGGTGATGTAATACGCCCAGGTACTTTAACGTCTGATTTTTCGTGAAATATCTCCACATACGTGTCTTCAGAGTACGATTGAAACGTTCCACGATACACGCCTTGGTCTCTTCGTTGTGTGTCATAAAATGGTGGATACCTTTCTCTTTCAGAAACTCTTGCAGTTGCCTATTCAGAAACTCTTTTCATTTATCCGTTTGCAATGACAGTGGGCCATCATTGTCAACCGACGAAACGTTGTCGTGGGTTTTTTCTTCAAAGGAACAGATCACGCTTTCTTGGAGAACACGTCTATCACGGTCAAAATGAAAGTGTGACCGTCGTTGTACCGTTTCAAACGTGACATGTCTACCAGATCGGCCTGCCATTGTTGATTTATACCACCCACTACGACACGTCTACGCCTAAAACGATATGTCACTGGTTTATGTAATAATAAATACCTTTCAATGCATCGTGTGAACGCTTCGTCTTCTTACCTACGCGAGGATACATGCCGTAATAATGCTGGTGTCGTGTCGTGCAAGACTATTAATACGGTTCCCAACGCAAGTGTTACAACGGTGTGGTCGAATGAGCTGCGCGCCGTGACGACACCGGACGTCTTCGATGCTAATGACGACCACTGTCAAACGGACTGCTTTTTTCCTTTGATATATCGTCATCTTCTGACGCTGTCTGCATGTAAGTCCAACGATCGGGATTACCCACTAAATCCATGGGCGTGTTCCCATCCTTGAGACTACGAGCGAAGGTTTTCCGTCCCACCGGTTCAAAAGACTTCCGTTTTCTCAACACGTCATTGACGAGGTCCTCGGTGTTACTTCCCGGAATCGTTACATTTATGTACATCATCTCGCCGCGATCGTTCCACCTTACGGCACCTTTCATTTTATTGATGAGTCGTCGTGCTTTCTGTTTCATAGCTTTCGGCACGCTGTCGACGATTTCATTTTCGATGTTCTCCTTTTCGACGATTTCATTTTCGGTAGGTGGTTGAAGTTTATTTTCGACTTTGCTGGGAAATTTATCGATGGCTACACGCAGCGGTTCCTGCATACGCTTGTCTGAAAGATCGTTGTATCGACTCAATACCTGGTTATACAACACGCTTTGTTCTAATATGTAACGCATTTCGTCATCGAGTCGTCGCAAAACACTCCCGACAGGATTGGTCGAAGGAGATTGCAGTTGAACGTTATCCAAAATACGTGGATCGACCAGCGCCATCTTCTTTGTGTGCTCCATAGTCGTGTAGTTATGACTGCAACAACGTCGTCACCAACGGGGCTAGAAGGGACGTAGCCAAGGGAGCTAGTAGGGCCGCAAGGAAACCACCTTTCTGTAGAATACGTTTCTTCTTATGAAGATCGGTTTTCCTGATGACCAAGGTTCTGAGGTCCTTCTTGTACCGACGCAGTTTAGTCTTGTGACCTTTGTTTAGTGGTACGTTCCCTTTTAATATGTTCTGTGCACACTTGCACAGACTGTGTATCAGATCGGGTTTTCCCTTGTCGATGCTGGCTCTGGCTAAAGCAGGATCCGCTTTAGCGAGGAGACAAAGGCACAACGCGTTTCTCTTCACTCGCACCGACATGACGAATGACGAGTGTCACGGCGTGTTTCTATTCATATCTTCGGAAGGTTGGCGCACTGAAATTTGTTTGGTTCCTTAACGATATTAGTACGCAGGCGCAAGTGTTCCGGTGTGGCCTGTTTGAGGTCGACGAACAAATACCCGTGCGGTACGGACGTTGCGTCTCTGAAAGCTGTACTTTATTCGACCCGGATACATCTGTTTGGCCAAGTTGACCACTTGTATATTGTCGCGAGGGTTCTTGAAGAGTACCATGTACTGTGCGTGTATACTTATAGTGCGACTCTCTTTCCCTTTGGGAAATAAATTTTGCACTAAATATATTACGGACGTGTTGCAATGATTACTCTTCTTCGTAAACAGTTTGGTGACCCTCTCGTCCGGTTCCGACATGAGATCGTCGATAACTACCAAGTTTCTCGTTTTAGGATCGAAAGACGACACGTCGGGAAGACCTTCGACAAATTCTATGTTCGGATGTATCGTAGAGAGCGTGAAATACAACGCCTGCCATTCACCGTAACACCACGTGATCTTTTCGGGCGGTGAGTTTACGAGTGTGGCAGAATGACGTAGTAAAGAGACAACAAACGTCGTTTTACCACAGCCCGTCGGTCCGGCGACGATACAGGTTAACGGATAAACTAACCTCGTGTCCATACTTTACGCAAATGATGAAAGGGACTGAGATGCACGGTATTTATACTACTTATACTATGAACAAAATGACACAATATAAGGTTTGAACATTTTATTCGTGTACATCACAAACGTATTTACATGTCACCTTCAATACGTGCAAGTCTTAGACTAGCCACTTACATGAATCAAACTTGGATCAACGAGTTGCAAGAACCAAACTTAGACATTGTTAGGATATACATGCGTGTGTGATATCGTACACGAAACTGTATGTATTAACTGAAGACAAGTGCTTGATGTGACATGACTTACGGGTGAATTAACACCTCAGCAGAGGTCGTGAGCTTACAGGTCATTACGACCGCGCCATTGGCTCGTGTGGGCCGACTTACAGGTGAATTAACACCGCGGCAGAGGTCTTGAGCTAACGGGTGTCTGACCACCGCGCCATAGGCTCGAACGATGATGACGCTGACGATACTTGCTTGTTAATGAAACACGGTACATGCATGATATTTCAACCACGTCATCGGTTCTATGATAACCTAGTTGTCAATAGCGAAACAGTAGCGAAAGTAAACATAGTGCCGAAACACACACCTTATCTCAATTGTTTAAACTAATCAAATACACAACAATCGTTTGCTACTAGATCAGTGCTGAAACCGTTCACGAAAGCCTTCAACGAGAAGCCACGACAGTGATACATGAGATAAGCGACACAGTATTGATCGCAAACGTTAGACATAGTACTTTATAGTCTCTTGGAATTATGAGTCCGTTCTACACAATGTTTATTCATGAATCTACGGAACTCGACTATTCAGGTACAGCGCTATACAATGTTCGCCTGGTCACGAATGTTACGTTCAGGTAAGTAGACGTAGAAAGTGTCACTATTATAAATTCTTGTAAACCTTAACAACTATATACAAATCGACTCCGTATGTTACACAGTCACTGTTAGACATTATGCTACACTCTGTGTTTATTTATTTTATTTATGACACGCTTTTTGCAGCGATTGAAGTATACAATATACTTAGTTTATTTTCACCAGTGTCCGACTTAAAAATAGAAAGCACATGATGATGTTGATGCATCAATGACGTGTGTGTATCGATACACGTTTTAACAATTGACAAGATAGGAGTCGATAAACACAATAGTTCATCACGGCTATATTAAGACCGGATATTAAACGGCTATCTCTCGAGTGTACCGAACAGTAAATGTGAAATGTACACTCTTTAATAATCGACAAGTAGGAGTCAGTGGTCGATAAACATCATACCTGATCACGGTTACACCAAGACTGAATGTTACACCAATAACGAATGATACACGGGGAGGGTAGCTCACGAGAAGATTTACTGGCGTGTCTATTATACCAGACACGGAGAGGTAGAGATTCCATTGGCTTGTACCGGTCGTTTGGAATAAAATATGTTAGTGCAGAACGTTCTTGAATATAAATAAAAACTGAAGCATTCTTCACCCGAAACCCTCGATTTTTTCCAACTCTACTCTCCATGGTTTTGATTACGTTCAAAAATGTGTCTTTGTCAATTTCGTTGTGTCTCTTATTTAGACCTATCGTGCTGAATTTATCCGTATCACCAAAACAATAATATGTTTTGCTGCACAATCCGATAAAACCTCTACCTTCATACTCTATTTTGAATAGGCCAGGTGTCCTTTTATCGTGACGCGCACGTGCAATACAGCACGATTCCGAAGGCACCCATTCTTTCTCTTCCAAGCGACAAGTAATCAGCGACAAGTAATCGGACGCGTGCGCATCACAACAAAAAGCAGGAAACCATCGGGACAAGTTTGTAAAGTATTCTTTCTTGTCGTTTATCAGTGGTAACACAATCGTCTAAACAAGAAAAAGCTAGACTTAAATATGCGGAATCCGTATCCATCTCACAATATTGAAAGAGAGGGCGCTCTATGTAATAATCTATGAAATCGTAATAAAATTCCAGCATTCTCAACTTTGCATACTGCTAAACCATAAAACCAATTTGAAGAGGGAGATCGTATTTAATGGATTTCTTGCTCATTGTCAATTGGTACACGGATTCCGTAATTGGGTCTAGCTGGCGAAAACGATGATTTTTAATTCCTTGGCTCGCAGTTTTACTGTTACAAAAGATAATATTTCTGTGGAGATCCTTAGTAGTGATACATTTTCCATAGCCACTATTCCCAAGAAGTTTCATCGTATCACCAATAATTGCCTTGTCCGGGTGCACGTCACCTTCGCGGCGTGCATTCGAGATGGCATTGGCGAAATGCTTGAAACACGGACTGTGTTCGTATTCTAAAACTTGATAAACGTGAGATATGATCAGTCCGTGTTTCAAATACCATTTTAACAAAGGTGTACCTAAAAGAATTTGTTTACCAAAATACGAAGCTACCAGCGTACTCCGAGGAGCAGATAATATATTGTGCTCCTCGGCGTAAGCTTTCATGTAGGGGCCGATGTCGTCACGGGTAATGTCAATGTTTTTCAAAATGGGTTGCATTTCACCAAACTAATCTTTAAGATGATCTGGAACAAAAAGGTCGCACTCGGGAGCGGGGACAGGGCTGTCCCAGTAGCTGTTGGGGCCGGTTGCCTCTTTGGAGGCATGGGGCCCTTGATGAACAATAATTAAATATTACAGACTCTATGTTAGGGGAAAATGTCACCAAAAGAACGGTGACCAAAACCCGGTAGAAAGACGACAAGTACGATATGAATATGGATGCAATATGTCGACAAGAAGTATGTGGGAGCCATCATTTTAGCTACTAAACACACTATTGTTCGGATGTCAAGTCGGCTAGTTTAAGATGTGTGTCTAACAAAATAGTCAACCAGTCTTTATTCATTATAGCCAAATTAATGTCATAAACATTTACTTTTTAATATTTTTCATAGCATGTAATACATAGGTTATACTTATAAGTTATTGCGTGTGAAGTATAAAAGATACAGAGATATGATCATAATCAAGCATAATATTTAGTTGTATCCGTTTTCAGTTTCCGATGCCAGGTTATGGTTTTTAGTATTATTCTTGGATCCGACGTTTTTTGAGAAGAAGCACGAATTTAAACACTACAGTACGAAAAAAGAAAAAAACGATCTAATGTCAGTTTGAACAATAAACGACGAGTTTGTAGACTTGACCACTGATATAGTAAAGTAGAAAAAAGAGTATTAGTTATGCCGATATTAGGGTTGTTGCAAACTGGCGACCAAATACTACGCCTTGTTATAACACCACATTTTAGTTACGCCAACATAGAAAAATACCCGGATGTTGAATGACGCTACTGAAACGGTGAAAAAAATACAAGATACACACTCACGGATACTGGATTGATAGGAAATACATAGTCATAAGGAGCTACCTTTTTAGCAGGAATGTGTGGGAAACCATCGTTTTGACGGGAAGTACATAAGGAGCCGCCTTTTTGGTAGGAAGAAGGTAGGAGCCACCGTTTAAGCGAAAGTGTATAATAACGCAATATAAAGTTTAACTCACTACCAATGCGTCCAACTTGGCCTCCTCAGCCGTCCTTTTTTGACCCACACAACTGCCACGTACAATGTGCCGTTTCCAATGGTCGCGCCGTGTGAAATGGGTCTTACATACTGAGCAGGCGCCATGATAGCCACGGGAGATTCCACCGGCACACAGTCGACGTTCTAAATGTACGAAGGATTGTTATTAGACGTCGTGTTTTCATTACTGTCTTAATGCTAGATAATTATACACACGAAAAAAAATTGAAATATAATAATAATAATATTAATAAACACTTACCACCCGGGATGGTGGTTGCGCTGGTGCCGGGTTGGTCCGGTCGAGGTCGGTAGCGGAGGAAAGGCCTCCTTGTACGTAATGGGGGTCAACCCCGCTGTCCTATCAACAACGGGCTGGGGCCCTCTGGCCGCTTCTGCGTACGTGAAGCCAAGAGGAGTGAAGTTAGCCATACTATCGTCGTGATACGAATGACAAGCAGATCGTCTTCACGGGCTTATATAGGCACATGTCGAACATTAAGTTCACGTGGGCGTGCCGAAACGCTCGCGCTCGCACGAAAACAAACAAGTTCAGACACGTCTCCCCGTATGAATTTTGTATAGCCACGAACGATGGCATTGCGCAATCACAGTGCGGTTCCCGCGCGCAACAAACAAACAAGTCCAAACACGTCTCTAGTAGCGTCGCTTGATCCACGACGAAACCAAAAAGTACCAAAGAAATTTCTAGAATAAAATATAGCGGGGAATTGTCCACTCACTATAAAACTAGCCTAGCTATACCTTTGACCTACGGTTGAACTACGGACCAACTAGTCTCGTGTGTGACAGTTTCAAATGATGTCCGGTATATTTTTCACAAAGGAACCTATCTCTTAACATGGGGAAAATTTCCTATCTTTTAAAATAGGGAATTTTTGTAGGACAGGTTTCAGAGGATAATTTGGGGTAAATTGATACCTCCAACTCAAAAAGTCGTCGTATACCTTTACAATAATAGTTCCTATCCTTTAACATGGGGGGAATTTGCTATCTTTTAACATAGGGAAATTTGGTAGGACAGGTTTCAAAGGATAATTTGGGGTAAATTGATAACTCCAACTCAAAAAGTCGTCGTATACCTTTACGATAATAGTTCCTATCCTTTAACATGGGGAAAATGTCCTATCTTTTAACATGGGAGCGCCCTGGGGGAATCCCTATCTTTTAATATGGGAACGCCCTGGGGGAAATCCCTATCTTTTAACATGGGGAACTAACTGACCACGCCCACAATTGCCAAATAAGGTCATTTAAGCAAATTATCTTTTAACCTGGGGGAAATCCCTATCTTTTAAAATGGGATTTCCTCCGGGGCACTCCAACATACGCGCCGATTAACCTATATAACTACTCTGGATGTCATATAGTAAATATCATATATTGACTTCGACGTGAAGCGTTCAGCCACGTTGCAGTTATTACGCAATGACTATTCGTACCAATTTATTTCAAGGTAATAATTTATACAGCTGTATGATGAACTGAAGCATCATGGAGTGACCGAAATTGTCCAAGCTTTGAAACGAAATAAACATGATTCGAAACCTGGTTCCTTAGACTGAGACTTCGATGTGTTTTACTATGCTACCGTGAGCCACTTGCGTCATGTTATCAGAAATGAAGCCATGTGATCAGAACGGGAGCCATGTGATAAGGACGGGAATCATGTGACCAGGACGGAAACCATGTGATCAGAACGGGACTGATGTGACCAGAACGTGTACTTTCCTAAAAAGCCTAATAAGCAATGTGCTTCTACTTTCCCCTTCAGTATGACTTGAAAATTGTAGTATGTACTCCGTGTACTGATAATGAATGCATCTATTTTCAACTGGAAATAAAGAAATTAATTGAAGGAGATAGCCATTCACGTATACGACTATTACAATTTCCTCCTTTATAATATCAGTAACAAGGATATTATCATAATTCAACGTGTCAAACATGTTCTCGCTTAGTGCCCCGTCTAGAATCTGCACTGCCTACCTGAGCGATATGGAATTGTTTTCCAGAAGAGTACAATTACCTATCAACCTGCATGCCTCATTCAATGCTCACTCCAGCAAAAAGCCCAAACTGCTTCGGTCGGCAGATTCTAATCTACTTTTTGTTCCCATAAATAGTTACGACGCTGGCACTCCAGCCTTCTCGGTTGCAGCACCAACTTTGTGGAATTTATTCCCTATCAGCGTTAAGTTAGTAAGACATATAATTTAAATTCGCAGTCATCTAAAACATGTCTTCTTAAACTGTATATCCCCGTTAGCCTAGGCGTAGCTTCTTAGAATTAGCAATTCCATCCACCTGTTGACGACTTTTGTGCTCTTACATGACAATGAGAACGCGTAATCCCGTGGATTTATTGCGCCACTGAAATTGGATGTTCCGAGGATGTTGGCGCCAAAGAAGTCATTCCTGTTATTATTATTTTCACAAACCAACTGTGCATAGCGTCACGTACGTTGCGAAACACGGAAGGTTTGTGACATCACGACGTACAACTTCACAACGTCGATCAGGACAATCGAACGTATTTCGTAAGTTACCTTCCTAATCGCGATGTCTACTGAAATAGACGTATCAACAGGGCGAATGTGCTCATCGCCTGTAGTGCTTAACCCTGATACACGTTGTATGCCTGGCTGGGTGAATTATCGGAAATGGTGGAATCCTGCTTACCTAAAGAACAAAAACAAACGGAAGCTGTTAAAATGGTGGCGCCCCTTACGGATAATATTGATATAATCAAGATGACGTTCATTGTTACGCCTTTCGGAGCAAACGCGAACACCGTGCGGCGGCAGTTTCTTACACAGATTCTGCACCTGCATCGTACATCTATTTAGGTTAGCGACACTCTTAATTGACGCAGGCAAACATGAAAAAAGACGCAGCAACTTATCAGGTAAACATTCGTGCTATGCACGCTAACATTTAGCGAACGTCATATGATTATTATAATTTACATTAACATGATAGCTGAACGCAGGGCAAGAGGAATCACTTAAGCACGGTGAGCTGTAGCTCCCATAATGTTAATCAAATTACACTACTTTTGGTATAACACAAAAGGGCAAGAATTTGGCTACAAAACCCACAGCAGTTCAATTTGTTTTAATTTGTTGGTGACGTGCTTTTTGAGCTACACAACGAAAAGTTCATTTTTATCCTGAGCCATCGGGCAAAAGGAACATCTGAATGAAGAATACAAAAGAACATTACTCAACTGCTAATGTTGTTTATAATGGCTTCTTTCTAACCCCATACCTTTAAAACACCGGTACAAATACCATGATGTATACGTTACTTTGTATTGTAGTGAAGATATTAACGAAAGTGCATTTTGATACTGTTCCACTATAAATGGTAGACACGTGACATTGTCGCGATATTATGGCGTTACGTCTTGAAATCTTCTCTAGCAATGTGCCAAATACCATGTTTTTATGACTAAATGCATAATTCATTTGCCGGAACACTCATTTTGCACGAGACTCGGGATGCACAATCGACATATGACGACACCAAATTAAAATGTCTGTCGATGAAAGTTTCTATTGCAATTTGTAGGCTAGTTTGACCTCTTTGCAAAACACACAGCGTGACTCATTTGTGTCTAATGTATTAAGTGTTAATGATGATATCAAGTTTTCAACACAATCAAAAGGAATTTGTGAAAAACATGTACTGTACTGTTCGTAAACATGTTAAGCTGGCGCTGAAACAAAGAACTTGTTGTGTGTTGAATGACTGTACCCACTGATGACGTGTACACGTATGGTGCACCAGAGGTAGTCTGTCACCGAGTTATTGAATATGGATCCTTTTACCTCCTTGTCCCTCTAGCATGGCCTTCCCCTACATATGGCCGCGGGATTACATGTGCATTTTATCTTACAATTCGTACCACATATTAGATTTGAAGTGCCAAACAAACTACATGACTGAATGAACATTTTTACAACGACTTCGCTAGGCAGCTCGTGTTACACTAACAACAGGTGGCGCTGCATACTGCTTGGAGACAAATTACAGTTGACTCAGGTACATCATGACAACACCTAAACCAGGGTTCCGTAAACTTTTTAGTGGGTGTTATATTTTTTCCAGTGTTCACTTTGCGGGCCAAAGCATTGGATTTTGGGTAGACATGATTTACCTATTCGTAGTTGATTGTAAAGAGAGTATTTTGCTACCTGGGCCACATTTAAACATACGCTTCGGACACGTTTGCTAATCGGATTTAGTATTTCCTGAAGCAGCATATTCAACGTGTTCACATATCCGAAAATTAGTGTCAGAACGCCAACGTTGGCGCGGTAGCCAGGGTTTGCAGAACATTGACCTTAACCGTTGTGTATGCGAGACAAATGTCGTCATCAGATGGGATGTTAAAGAGCTGGAAGGAAGGAGATTAACCTTGTTGAGGTTAAATCAAAGACGTACTAAGTATTACTAATTCTAGCAAAAATGCCCGTCCCCTAACGGGATGAACACACACACACACACGGCCGGACACACACTCACACACACACACACACACACACACACACACACACACACACACACATGTTGATATGTTTTAGTAACCATGTGGGATGACAATGACTTCGACCTGCTGCGAACGTCCGACGTGTACTCAGCCATCTACCTCCTGCTCGTCCTTTCTCTCCTCATCTTCCTAGTAAGTACACAATTTTAACAGATAATGCTGGTTTCATTAATTTAGTTAGCAAAGTCATACACTTACATGATTCTAGTTGATGCTGGGCAAATGTCGCTTCTCGCTTCGTTGTTTCCTATCGTAAATGCGCAAAATATATTTGTGATGTTGTTTGTTAAAGTGAGGCTGTCTGTTCCCGATGGGAAACAATATATTTTGGATAGGGCTGCTTACCACTGAAATAAGGGTAAATAACATGTATGCATAGTTTTGAAAATATGGTACGTTATGTTGCTCTGAACGGAGCTTTCGACGTCTTCACGACGTCTTCATCAGCGTTGGTGTTTCTGTGTTCTTTGAGTCGGGCTCCTAGTGTTCTGCTGGTTTCGCCTACATAGGTCTGACGACAGTCCGGACATCCTATCTCATATATTACCCCACACATGTTGTTCTTGGGGGTTTTGTTCTTGGGGTTCACACACAAGGGACCCACTCACAGCAGTAGGTGAACACAGAATGAATGAGGGCCACAACATCTCGGCTAAAGACGCAAAGGTACTTTCTAGAGAAAACAACTTCTGGAGAAAAAAAATCAGTGAGGCGATTGAAATCAGAGAGATGTGATCAGAAATCAACAGGGATCCCGGTTACAACCTTCCCATCCGCGATCTTCCTGGAAGTGTTGTCATTGAGACAGTTGCCAGCATAGTCACATGACTACCGAGAGTGGCGCTGACCAACGATGATGAAGACGTCATGAAGACGTCAAAAGCTCCATTCAGAGCAACATAGGACTCGGAAAGGTAACTTACCATATTTTTAAAACTATGAATGTAACCAAGTCCGGAAGCAATGTACATGCTAATAACATGCACGCAGTTATTATTTCGTAATCGGACGTGTTTGATTACGTTAAACCTAATTTTGTTGACATTACGATGCGGTCGGCGCGTGCTCGAGATCTTTCCAAAAACAAAAACGACCATTTAAATAAGTTTCAAGATTGTGGTAAACGTGTTATCAAATTATTACAATTAATATATTGATTAGACGAATGTGGTATAGTATATTATAGGTACTATAAATCACTGGAGAATAACTATTGGGTAAAGAGCTGCTGTACACTTGGTTTCTTATAAATCTCGCGTGAATAATTTAACTTATTTGAGGTGTGACACATGATATATTTCATTTATAATTGGAAAAGGAACCGTAAGCTATTTTCTTCGTGTCCCCTGCTTATAGCTGATTGTCTACTTGATTGGTTGTGCATGATTAAGAATTTATATTATGTTATTATTTGCGAAAATCAATAAAGAACATTGTTCCTTTCTCAAACATGGCCCATCTATCTTCATTTTCTTGTGGTTAGTGTGTCATTCATGATACTTTGTGTCATTATTTTAGCCGTTCTTTGAAGGAGATCGTTTGTGTCTAGAATATCCGCATGAGATAGCATGACTAACAGCCGTTAAAGGTGCCTCGGCAGCTGGTCTATCCCAAACTTCATGTCCAAACTGCAATTTGTCAGCCCCAATTGCCAAGCCAACATACAGCCTTCAGATAAGTAACGTTCATGTATGTCTTTAAATACATATGTAAGTCTGTCTGATCGTCCGTCCGCACATCCGTCCGTCCGTCCGTCCGTCCGTCAGCCAGTCCCTTGCTCCCTTATTCCTTTCCTCCCTTCGTTCCTCCATTCCTCCGTCCCCCTCTCTCTTTCCATACATCCGTCCGTCCCTCCACCCCTCCCTCCCTCCGTTCGTCCGTCCCTCCTTTCCTCTCTTCCACCCTCACTCCTTCCGTCCCTCCGTCCGTCCCTCCGTCCCTCCGCCCCTCCGTCCCTCCGTCCCTCCGTCCCTACCTCCCTACCTCCCTCCTTCCCTCCCTCCATGTATCCTTCTGTCACTCCTTCCCTCCTTCCCTTCCACCCTTCCTCTGTCCGTCCGTCCGTCAGTCACTGCATTGACACCGCCCGCAGCACATCTACGACGAGATCCCGCCGGTTACGATGGTTGTGATGACGACCCATCTGATCGTGCACAAGCACTGGTGGACCGTCTTCAACGTCAAGCTGATAGACATCTGCATGAACACCCTACTCGTGTGGAACAGAGAGGAGTGGTACAGGATCTTCGTGGCCCCGCTCTACCATGCCAACGACTACCACATCGGCTACTGTCTCGTCTCCTTCTTCATCAAGGTATGTGTGTATATTCATGTAGGACCCAGACGGTCCAATGATACACTGCCTACACTGCCTGCTCGGCGTCTCTCACACGTCCAACCGGGAAGCAACTCCGACCGCTGGGAGCAAGATCCAGTGGGTTTGAAACCAGATCTACTCGTATTCCAGATATTTGTTTCATGACGTACGCGGCCCGCTAGCCTTTGTCATAGGCATAGTTTGAACATTAGTACGCGGATGGCCGATTCTAGATCGAAGTATGGATGTCATAGAAAACATAAAGAGTAATACGCATTGACATAACAAAGCTAAGCCACGACATATGTTGACAACAATCGTTCCTGCCACCCAGTTTACATGGTTTGAGTTTTGTTCGCGCAGCGGCAACGCCTGGTATATATTATATACAGTGACTTGGAGCATTGTAACAGTACCACCGCCTCAAGCGAATTACTTTCTGCTAAATTTATCCATTGAAAAAGTAAATATACCCTAAATAAGTTCAGTTGTATTTTCTTAAACACATCGCAATTGATAAGTCAGCGATTACTGGTGCAAGGAACCGAATGGTTCTTTATACAGCTGGTGTACGCTCTCCGGTTGTAGGACACGGCGTTGGAGGAGTTAGCGTATAATACAGCTGGTGTACGCTCTCCGGTGGTAGGACACGGCGTTGGAGGAGTTAGCGTATAATACAGCTGGTGTACGCTCTCCGGTTGCAGGGCACGTCGCTGGAGGAGTTAGCGTATAATACAGCTGGTGCACGCTCTCCGGTTGTAGGGCACGCGTTGGGGGAGTTAGCGTATACTACAGCTGGTGTACGCTATCCGGTTGTAGGGACGGCGTTGGAAGAGTTATCGTATAATACAGCTGGTGTACGCTCTCCGGTTGCAGGGCACGTCGCTGGAGGAGTTAGCGTATAATACAGCTAGTGTACGCTCTCCGGTTGAAGGGCACGGCGCTGGAAGACTTAGTGTATAATACAGCTGGTGTACGCTCTCCGGTTGTAGGGACGGCGTTGGAGGAGTTATCGCATAATACAGCTGGTGTACGCTCTCCCGTTGTAGGACACGGCGTTGGAGGAATTAGCGTATAATACAGCTGGTGTACGCTCTCCGGTTGCAGGGCACGTCGCTGGAGGAGTTAGCGTATAATACAGCTGGTGCACGCTCTCCGGTTGTAGGGCACGCGTTGGGGGAGTTAGCGTATAATACAGCTGGTGTACGCTATCCGGTTGTAGGGACGGCGTTGGAAGAGTTATCGCATAATACAGCTGGTGTACGCTCTCCGGTTGCAGGGCACGTCGCTGGAGGAGTTAGCGTATAATACAGCTAATGTACGCTCTCCGGTTGAAGGGCACGGCGCTGGAAGACTTAGTGTATAATACAGCTGGTGTACGCTCTCCGTTTGTAGGGACGGCGTTGGAGGAGTTATCGCATAATACAGCTGGTGTACGCTCTCCGGTTGTAGGACACGGCGTTGGAGGAATTAGCGTATAATACAGCTGGTGTATGCTCCCCGGTTGTAGGGCACGGCGTTGGAGGAGTAAACGTATAATACAGCTGATGTACGCTCTCCGGTTGCAGGGCACGTCGCTGGAGGGGTTAGCGTATAATACAGCTGGTGTACACTCTCCGGTTGCAGAGCACGTCGTTGGAGGAGTTAGGGTGTAATACAGCTGGTATATGCTCCCCGGTTGTAGGACACGGCGTTGGAGGAGTAAACTTATAATACAGCTGATGTACGCTCTCCGGTTGCAGGGCACGTCGCTGGGGAGTTAACGTATAATACAGCTGGTGTACGCTTTCCGGTTGCAGGACACGGCGCTGGAAGTGTTAGTATAAAATATAGTTGGTGTACGCTCTCCGGTTGCAGGGCACGGCGCTGGAGGTGTATTTCGGCAGTTACGTGTTTTCCATGTTGATCGCGATGGTCGCAGCCGTCGTCAACATCATGACCATCCCCGTATCGTTCGCCTTCGAGTACTTCTGGCAAGACCCATCCTACATCTCTCGCTGCACGATCGGCTTCTCCGGTAGGTGGTGCTGTATCGCCCCCTAGCGAATACTGACGTGCTGTGTCTGATTTCGGAATTACGGTCAGGCTTCTTTACAATCAACACTAACTTTTTAATATTTTTTTAAATAATAATACACATTTTATATTATTATTATATTAGTATATTAGTTATGGGAGACTGAGCCTGATTGAAACACCATTATAAACATATAAATAAAAATAATTCACTGTTTCCTTCTAATGAAGGAGAGAGTGAAATTTTCAAACACACACCACGCGCACCCCGCGCACCCCGCGCACCACGCGCACCCCGCGCACCACGCGCACCACGCGCACCACGCGAACACCACGCACACCACGCACACCACGCACGCCACGCACACCACGCACATCACGCACACCACGCACACCACGCGCTCACGCACACGCGCGCGCACACACGAAAACACGCACATTTTATATTTGGCCTGTCAACCCTTCGTTATAGAGCCTATGTTCCTTTTTAATAGTCACTACACTTGCTACTCCGGGTCATCAGTATTGTTTTGTTATTGAGGGTAATTTGATTAACCACTTTTCTTAGTTTAATTTCAATTTGAAAGGTGGCTATACAAGTCTTACAAACGTATTTGGCCCTACTCTGTTACATAACATACAGCCTGTATATGTGGTCTTTTCTTGTCTACAGGTGTAGTATTTGCCCTCAAAGTCCTTACGTCAACGTTGTACCCTCATAGGCTTCTGTTTAGTTGGATAGAACTACCGATTATGTGTCTGCTGATGCCGAAGCTAACCAGTGTAGGTAAGACATCGCTAACCCCAAATGTCCTCAACCTTAAAAGCATTTAAATAAAAAGAAAAAGATCACTTGAAGTGAAAACAACTATATATATGCTAAAATGCTACGTAGAGCACTTACTGACAGATTGCAAAACTAATCAAGATATTCTATATTCTTTATGTATATATGTACAGGTGTATGTATATATGTATGTATAATATATATATATATGTGTGTGTGTGTGTATAATATATATATATATAATATATATATATATGATATACTTATATATATATATATTCACATATAATATATATATATATATATATATATGTGTGTAACCTCCATTTTGCATATGTTCAGTTTGTAAGTAACCTTTTTGCGCCGCAACATTTCAGCATGCTAAACATGCTAAGTGGCTAAGATTTCCCCTCTCTTTTGGAAATCCCGAGATGCGTCATTTTTCACATTGTTGAGTTTTTTCTTTGCAGCCAATATGTCCGGCGTGGCGGCTGGCCTGTTGCTAGTTCTCGTCCTCTGGCAAGCTGAGCGATACAGTAAGTGCAAATGTGGTCATTAAATAGCAGAAGAAGACGACGAAGAAGAAGACTACTGGATATAGTTTGACTCATGCGATGGTATTACGGTAGCTGCATTACTATTGCAGTACTGCTCTGGTGTCATAACTACTGCGTATTGTTTCGCGTTTCTACCATGGAGTAGCGAATATACCCAAGAAAAGCAGTCCCAACGCATAACTGAAGCGTTATGTCGTCACACGGTGATAGAGGCTGTTGATTCAAAATTATAAACCCACGAATGTCGCTGCACTGGTCGACGATTATTGATGCTAGGTCAGTAAGCAAAATACTAAATGAAAGTGAAAAATCCTTGTTTCTGAAAACTACTTTATGTTGCACAGGTAGCATTGCTGATCGCTTTGTCGGCGACTGGGGTCGAATTCTTCTCTAGATGCCTCTGTTCCTCAAGGCCAGTTTAGGTACCCTGGTTAATGCCCCACATATTCCTTCATTGAGTCAATACGTGTAAACGCTTGTCAGCTCTGTCTTGTTTTTCCATGTGCTGACATACCACAGGATGGTCACAGATGCCATTTAATTTTTGTGTCTGCAGGAATGTATATCACAAGTTAGCCTTCTTTCTTGATATCTTGGTAACTTTATTAATATCTCTGTATAGATCTACATTTGTCAGATATTCTTCTGACAGCATAGTTGATTTCACTATTTGTCGTCAATAAACACACACACGACTTCTCTGATCTCCTGCACGTCACCAACTTGCAGCAGCACGTTCGTGATCCGACACACACCATCGGCAATATATTGGACCTCGTAATTTCACCATCGTCAGGAAACGTTCTGACATCAGTGACGGTGGGATCCCTGCTCACCGATCACCACGCTGTACACTGCCTGCTCCAAGCACGAAAGCCGAACCGAACAAAGAAGCGGGTTTCTTATCGAAAATATGCTGCGATTAATCCCACGAATTTCAGATCAGATTTCGAACTTTCACACCTGGCAACAAGCCCGTGTAACAACATTACAGACCTGCCGCAACAGTATGACACTTTCTTGCAAGAACTGTTAGACAGCCACGCTCCATTGATCACACGGTCAATTGCTGTGCGCTTTGGCACACAATGGAATTATTGCTTGCTAAGCGAAATCTCAGACAAGCTGAGCGGAAATGGAGACTAACAAAACTCCTTTCTTGATATCTGGGGTAACATTATTAATATCTCTGTATATATCTACATTTGTCAGATATTCTTCTGACAGCACAGTTGACTGGACTATCTGTCGTCGACTGGCAAGACGAGACAGGAGTACACTCTGAGAGAGACGCAGAGCCTCAACCCAAGTAACGCTCGTTATGCACTAAGCATACTGTTATGTTCTAAGACATCAATAACATCAAGTGTCCATGTTTATGTACTGTTGTATTATGTTACATATAAGAAGCGCGGTAGCTGGGCGCGTAGTATAAATCAACAGCATCGGGGTTCGAGTTGACCTACAGAGGTTTCGAAACCTGGTCAATACTGTTACTTTGCCTGTGGTTTTGGCCTGCGGACGATTTCCAGCTGGCCCGCAAGACCTGCTTCCAGGTTTAACAAAAGCTGATTAGCAACATGTACGAAGCAGTGGAAGTTTCGACTTGTCATAAAAATGTTGTTCTTCAAAACTAATGCCGAGAATGACAACTTTCTACATTTCAAGTTCACCAGATAATTTTGCGGCGATGACGATGCGCGTATCGAATATGCTAGTCTGGTCCTTGTTGGTGTACTGGATAGCCTTCAGACCGCCTCCAATGGTTGATTTGCCGACTTTGCTGCTTCTTTGGAAGTTCGTGTACCGCTCTGCCTGACGTTGTGGAAGTTGTCGAAATATTTTGAAGATAACTAAGCTACTTTGCAGGCGAATCTCTAAGACTTGAAAATTACAAGGGTTTGAAAAAAAAATGTTTCACTGTGAGAGACAACCTCTTGCTTTTATGAGCAAAACAATTTCGACTTTCAGCATTGCTTGTGCAGCGCAGAAATGTTTGGTAGTTTTCGGCACCATTTGATTGACCGATATCGGAATCATCAACGACAAGCCACTAAGACATAATGTTACACAAAGAATATCATCGATATCGTTTGAAGGTTGTTTTGCGGCTTCCGGTCTCCCTGCTCTCTCCAAACAGTAGTAGGCTTAGTTTGTAGAAGAATAAGCAGCGCCACCATTTTGTTTAGACGTTGTTTTACATGGCTTTTTGTTATGTGATGTATTTGTTGTTTAAATGCGGTACACAGTAACATAGAACACAATCATAATCGTTACGAAAAGGTAGCCCATGTCTTACGTAATTAAAAGGTAGCCCATGTCTTACGTAATTAAAAGGTAGCCCATGTCTTACGTAATTAAAAGGTAGCCCATGTCTTACGTAATTAAAAGCCTTGGCCTGCAGAGAAATAACTGGATAACATTTGGCCCACACCTAAAACAAAGCTTGCGGAACTCTGGTCTATACGATACCGGCTGTTATTTAAAAGAATACACATTATTACTACTAGCAAATATACCTGTTTCCGGAGGGGATAATTTGGTAGCTCGTGCGTGACCGTCGCGTCAGCAATGTTTAGCAAATGTTAGAAAACAGGCTGTTTCAGTGCATATCTAACGTATAGATAGCCACAACCGCGTCATGTACATACATACTTGTTGCATGTTGAAATATCGAAGTTCGGAGAGAAAGTGAAGTTCACGAGGCCTACACACAGGCAATATGTAATCGTTGATTTCCCGTGTAGAGTTGCAAATAATTGCACGTACAAAAGGTAATTTGTAGATTAATTATGTACACTTGTGTAATGTTGTTGTATTTGGGTTGTTTTGAGTGAGTTTGATAACCACCGAACACGCCGTGTGTGAAAGGGATAGGAGCGGAAGTTCCCCATGTATTCAAAGTAAAATACAAATCTGCGCGTAGTAAACGGCTACATTACATTCCTCCCTGTCTCGGAAGAATACTTGTGACTGTAATAAACCGAAACTAAAACTAAGTGTCCTTGTGATATACGCATAATAAAGAACAGTAAAACACCTTAAATACAAGGATACGAGTTGCAACTCTAAACGTCCATCACGAAATCTCTAAACCTCATAGTTGCCTTCACCCGTCTCACAGGTCTCTGTGGAACATTCGCGTGGCAAGCTTCGTCGTTTTGCTGATCGCGAACTTCTCGAGTCAGGTAGTCGTCTAGTTGGTCGAGTTGGTCGTCTTCACTGATGTCGTCGAACTTCACGCGCGGCACAGCCTTGAAGTGCGAGACGTTGCGTGTTATGGAGTAGTTTCCACGACTCGCAGTGACCATGTTGCCTTTCGTGGCCGACACTTTCAGTGGACGAGGGTCGAACGCAGCTGACAGTTTATTCTTACGCGTCTGTCGGACGAGTACAATGTCGCCCACGCGCAGATGGCTGTCGCTCGCATGACGTCGCTCGTCTGCGTTTCTCTTCATCTTGGCTTTCTCCTGGGCATCTCGATTCTCTATCTCTCTTCTCTGTGGATTCTTCTCGTACATTTGGAGCAGCAAGACTTTCATCTGTCGCCCGTTCAGTAGTTGACTCGGTGACACGCCTGTCGAAGCATGTGGCGTTGCACGATACTGACGCAAGAACATGTAGAGATCTTGTTTCCAATTTCGTTTCTCGATGAAAGCTGATCTGATCGCTTTACCCAGAGTTTTCATGAAACGTTCAACTTCGCCATTGGCGCCTGGCCACAGCGGAGTGACGCGTCTATGATTGAAACCAAGATATGATGCAAATTTCGTGAATTCATGTCCATTGAATGGACGTCCATTATCAGTTCTTATTTGTTGTGGAATCCCTTGGCGAGCAAATATTGCGTATAGCTTGGGAATTACTGTGTTGCTGCTTGTTAAATTAATGATTTCGACTTCTGGGAAGCGGCTGAAGTCATCGATGACGACGATCAGTGACTCTCCGCTCGGAAACGGTCCGATGAAGTCGATCGATAGGTCTTGCCACGGTGCGTCTGGAAGTTGAGACATTCGCAGCGGTGTGCAGCGCTCGGAACCGTGCGTTGTCGTGGCTTGGCAAGGCATGCATGCCTTGACTTTGTCGTCTACCATGATGTCGATTCCAGGGAACCACACCTTCTCTCTCAGTAGGCTTTTCGTCTTTACGACTCCTTGATGCCCACGATGTGCAAGATCGACGGCACGGTCGCGGAGTGAAAAAGGAAGGACGATGCGTGTTTGTCGTAGGACCATGCCTTGGTGTACAGCTAGTTCGTCCTTGAGCTTCAGGTAGGGTGACACTTCCTCATCGGTCCATTGACCGCTCACTATGGCGTGCATTAGCTTCTGCATGACGCTGTCTTGTAGATATTGTAGTTTCACCTCCTGCAGCGTCATCGCCTTGGGTATGCTGTTACTACAAATGTAGTTGACCGTATTTTCTACAGCATCAGTCGCCGGTGGTTCAACAGGGTGGCGATTCAGGTAATCCGCCGGGTTCTCGTCATCTCGTCCTGGACGGTTAGAGGAGTGAGTAGTTGTACGGCAAGAGTCTCAATCGCCATCGCTCCACTCGTGCAGACGCTTGTCTTTGACTGGCGAATATTCCTAGCAGCGGCTTGTGATCGGTGATGATCTCGAATTCTGACCCATAGACGTAGAGGTGAAAGTGTTCTGCACCCCACACGACAGCCAACATTTCTCGTTCAGTTTGCGAGTATCGCTGTTCGACTGAAGATAGCGCTCGGCTGGCGTAACTAACGACCTTGTCGTCTTGACACAATATCGCGCCGATGCCGACAGGACTTGCATCGACCAGCACTTTTGACGGTTTCGTCGCATCAAAGTACTGTATAGGGCACACGCTGGCTAGCTTCGCCTTCAAGTTGTCGAGTGCCTGTTGATGTTTGCTTTTCCATTCCCATGGAATGTCTTTGTGTGTCAGTCCTCGGAGTGATTCAGTGACATTCGAGTAGCCAGGAATGAATCGCGACACGTATTGTGCCATTCCCAACAACGAACGTACTTCACTGGCATTCTGCGGTGCAGCTGCATTGACGATTGCTGACGTCTTCTTTGGAGCCGCCTCGATGCCAGTCGCGCTGAAGATGTGTCCATAGAAGCACACTTGTTTTTGAGAGAATAAACACTTCTCTCTGTTGAGTTTGACGTTCTTGTTTTTCAGTCTCTCAAGCACAGCTTTCAAGCGCGTGTCGTGTTCGCGCAGTGATTTTCCGTAGACGATGATGTCATCAGACATGTTCTTGCATCCAACTAAACCAGACACCAATTCGCTGAGTGTGTTTTGGAATATTTCAGATGCTGCGTTAATTCCAAACATCAGTCGTTTGTATTGCCATAGTCCCACGTTTGTTGTGAATGTGGTTATGTATCTGCTTTCAGGACTCAATTCTAGCTGATGATATGCAGAGTTCAGGTCCAGCGTACTGAAGACAGATGAGCCATTCAGATCGGTGATTAGCTCGTCGATTGTTGGCATGACATGTTTGATGCGTTGTACAGCTTTATTTGCTTCTCTCATGTCTACGCAGATTCTGACTTCACCCGATTTCTTAGGCACCACGACTATTGGACTGACTCATGGTGTTGGTCCATTTACCCTCTCGATGATGTCTAGCTTTTCTAGTCTATCAAGTTCTTTTTCAACGTCACGTCGGATGTGAAAAGGAATCCGTCTGTGCTGTTGCTGTTTTGGAGTGACGCTCTGGTCGATGTGTAATTTCACTTCCACGCCATTCACTTTTCCAACACCATCAAAGAGATCTGCGAACTGATCTACGATTTGTGGTTGGAACGTGCCATTTGTTGTGACGTTCTGTCCTGTTGCGACGTTTTGAGCGATGTGGAGGATTCCCAAGTCATATGCAGTTTGGCAGCCTAGCAGATTGCCTGTCGTGCCCTCCACCACATGAATGCTTGTGTCGATGACCGTCGAGCGAAACTTCACTTTCGTGATAAGCACGCCGATCACAGGTAGTGGTGTTTGTGAGCCATATGGATACACTTTCGTCGTAGGCTGTTTGAATAACATACTGCTGGATTGTCTGATCATTTTGAATGTGCTGTTGTCAATTATATTAACTGACGCCCCGGAATCTAGAGTCATTTTGATAGGATTTCCTTCAATCTGCACTGTGCATGTGGGCAATGGGTTGAGCTCGTCTGTTTGTTTGATTGCAGAAAAAACATAATCATTGTCAGATTCAGCTGCCAGACTTTTTGGACTGACTGCGTTGGTGCTTGTGACAGTGTTAGTTTGCATTCGATTGCCGTATTTAGATCTGCAGACTTTCTCGAAAAGTCCATTCTTATGGCAAAAATTGCACGCTTTGCCTTTTGCAGCGCATTGTTTAGTCGGCGGATGCGGATATTTGTCCCCACAGTAACGACATATTGTTGATGTCTGTCTACTCGCAGTGTTCATTGATGTTGCGTTATTGAACCGCTTGTTTCGAGTTGCCTTTTTCTTTAAGCGTTTGCTGGCGATGTTAACTTCAGCTTCTCTTGACGTTTCTCCTGATGTTTCAATCCCTGACGCTTGTTTCTCAGACAACTCCATCGCTCTGCCTTCATCCAGCATTTCAGTGAGCGATATAGTGGCATCACGCAACACACGGCGTCGTAGTCTTGACGATGTACAATTCTGCACAATCTGTGTCTTAATTCCACGATCAGTGTCAGTGGATTCGTAGGTTGCGGTAAGACGTCTTAAACGCGTATGGTACGTGTCGAGTGATTCACCGATTTCTTGTTTTTTTTCTTCTGAATTGGTACACTTCGTACTCAATGTTCTTCTTTGGCGAGAAATATGCAGTGAGCTTTTCACAAGCTTTGTCAAAATCGTCAGACGCGCCTCTATCTGGCAACGTTTCAAATATTTCGTACACCTGCTCGCCAGCATAATGTAGCAGCAGTGCTCTCTGACGTGCGCGACTACTAACGTCCATCGCCACCATCATGTTTGTGAAACGAGACAACCACTTCTTCCATCGGACGCCCATATTGGCACTGTCCGTATACACGTCAAATTCGGCGAAATGCGGCAAACCGTTTGAAGCCATGATATCTTAACTCACTTACTCATGCTCGTCGCCAATGTAATGTTATTGTATTTGGGTTGTTTTGAGTGAGTTTGATAACCACCAAACACGCCGTGTGTGAAAGGGATAGAAGCGGAAGTTTGTATCAAAGTAAAATACAAATCTGCGCATAGTAAACGGCTACATTACAACTTGTACGCGTACTTGTTTTTTAGAATAAACCGCCCGGATAACTACATGTTATATATGTCAGATGGTGCTACGTGATCTCAGACGGTAGATGGGTACATGCAGGAGCCGGTCTCCCGAAGTATTCGCCGTGCGCGCGTGGTTTCTACGATTGTTGGAAATTACGTTTTGCTTTGCGAACAATTGACTTACCCTAAAAACAATAAGATCTGTCAACATTTGCTATTTCGAAAAACTAAAGAGGCTACATTTCATCTGTGCGGTCGTAGATTAATTCATGACGGGTTGGTGCGAAGAGCAAGACGTCTAGTAGGTAATCGTTAAGATAGGCTAGCTAGATAATAGTTACATATCTACTCACTACGCTAAAGCCTAAGCGACATATCCGTCTGATACCAACTGGCGTAGCAATTGCTGCTTTCAATGTGATGTCGACAACAAACGAGTTGGCTCGTTTTCGATTTATTTTTGTGTAATATTTGCTCATCACCCCCCACCCACCCACCCATATGTAACATTCGTCACGCTTTACCGGAGTACATACATTGCCCGAAGCATGACGTACGTGATGGATTACCCATAAACAGCGGCACGAAGAGGCGTGAAGACGGGCAGAGAAACACAGAGAGAAGCGAAGACACACCGATACAATTCGGAACATGCCGAGAAAGACATATATAGAGAGGATCAAACAGGAAGGGCAGCGTGGGGACATGGAGCTGGGAGACATAGTAAGACAGAACAAAAGCACTGAGTGATAGAGAGCGACAGCGAGAGATAGAGAACTGCAAATATAGAAGGCGAATTTCAATTGCAATCGAATATTGGTCAGACGTTACGGAAGTGCTGCTTTCAATGTAGCAAGAAAACACAACTGCACTACAAGATGGGGCAAACTGCTAACTTGTACAACAGATTTACCTTTTTTCATGTTTTTATCATCACAATAAGAAAGTAGCGTTAATTCACCCTGTTTGTCCTCCACAATATTGAGATGGTGTCGCATTCACGACTATAACATAGCTGCTTAATTCGATGAAAGCGATGAGAGAAACTAATTATTCAGATGGATTCTGATTGGCTTGGTACGCGCTGCCTTTTTGTTCGGACTTTGTACGATTGTAGACAGTCATTCAATTAATATGCTAACTTGGGGGAAGTCTCGCTGTATCGTCTCCCAGGTGATGAGGACCGTCCGCCTCTTTCTACCAGGCATGTTCATTCGCAACCTTAGCCCACTAGTCTCAGATTTACCGTTTAGTGGTGCATAACGAAAACGCAAGTGTAGTTATTTTGAGTTACGTACTATATGTTCCGAAACTGCCAGCAGAAACGAGCTTAATATAAAAAGTGTGTAATTACAATAACTGTTGTTTTGGGTATATTGTTCCATTGCCAGGTGTGCGATTGTCAATGTTGAACGCCATCGTGAGGCTATTCGCAAGCAACAGAGGCACGTTTCTGTTGCAGGACCACATGACCACCCATACGATCTCGACTCCCAGTTCTTGCAACAGCGACAGCTGGCCGATCAGTGCGTCTTGCAGCCAAAGGGTCGGCGATGCAAGAATCGATGTTGCCGACGGCCGCGTTCTGGCTACCGCCATCGGGGTCAATACCGGCACAGCTCCCCCGGACACGAGTCCTCGTGCAGCCATAGCTCCAGCAACTGAAGACGACGCCGAGGTCGAAGGAACCATTCGTAATGTACCTCACGTTCAGGGTTCATACAGACAACTAACAATTAAATTCAAGGGTTTTCAAGGGTTTTCTTGACATAAAAACATGCCATTTTCAAGGGTTTTCAAGGGTATATATTTCAGTTATTTATTTAGTTTTTCAGCCCCATTTTTTACCGGACCAATCAATCATTCCATACCTGGGGTTTACAAGTAATCAACTGGCCATTGAAAAGATCGGTTACACATCAATAAATCAAGCAAGCACACATTTCAGGAATGAATGAAGCAAATAAACAATCAATCACAGGACCCTTAGAACAATGAGGGGGATCATTAGCCAAACATTCAAATAACAAATCAATCTTGACGAAGATGCTTAAGTTTTAACTGCATGTTTATTACATACAGTAAATGAATCAGGAAACAATAACGTTCATTATATACTGTTGCTGTGTCACGTTAGTCTTTTCAGGCTTTTCACTTCTTCTCACTCAACTGGCGAACTAAACATGTTCCTGGTGTAGCCAGCATGCGGCGCAGTTGCTAATAGTGTTTCGCGGACACGTTGTTCTTGTGCGTCGCACTTTTAACATGACTGTCCAGGCTATATCGACCTCCGTTCCCGATGTTGATGGATTTTGCGTAAAATCGACATCGCGCAGAACGAACGTTTCCCGTCGGGTCTCGACACACCTATTCTTTGTATTCCACGATTGCCAACCATTCATCTTTAAATTTACAGTTTCCTTTCTCGGGAGCCATCGTAATGCAAATTCAAATCGACCGATAATATTTTCAACGAACACGTTTTTGTCGCTTTCCAAAATGGCAACTTAATACCCATTTGTAGCATTACCCGTATGATCGGTACTTATGGCGCTATCTAGCGGATAATTATTAATATAATTATTGGTCACTTGGACTCACTCCTCGTGTTTTGTCAATCGCCTTTTAGTTTTGATGTTCCGACGTAGAATTTGAATCGCACATTTACTTTCGCACTTATTAAATAATTTATATTACAATGACACGGCTGAGATATAATAGCTTAATTGCACATTTAAAGCAAAAACATGCATTTTAAAGGGTTTTCAAGGGTTTATTCTGAAAACGGGTGATAATCAAGGGTTTTTGGGTACCCTTGAACGTAATTTCTAAATTCAAGAGTTTTTAAGGGTTTTCGGGGATCCGTGCGAACCCTGCTCACGTTATTTGTGAACATTTGTATACTTCCCACCCCCTTGTCACGCTTCGTAACGCTTGCTTGAATGGTCCATACATTTACTTTCGTTTTGACAAGGCCCCCTACGATGCATACATGTATAATAATATATATTTTGGGAGGGGCGCTACAGATATATTTAGCCTTCCAAATAGTGCGTGGTGCAGTCGAGGTTTCAGCTGAGCCACAAGGGGGTGCAATTGGAGGGTTTTGATGCCTTCCATTATTCACCAACTTCCTATGCCTAAGAATTGTCATTATATTATTTGCATGGCTGTATGGATTCGTTGTTTTGACTCTACGGATTAAATGTTTTTAGGTTACATAAAAAATAGTATAGTAATCCAGTGGCAGAACCCATATTTTTCCCAAAAGCTTGCAATGTCCCCCTAAACTCATTACTTTACATTTTTGATTAGTCCGTGTCATCTTGTAACAACATCCACTGGGTGTGGACTTAACACCCGCTTGGCTTTTTCAAAATCAGGGAATCTGTTTCTGTCGTGAAAGTTATGTTTCAGCATAGTCCTGTTGTTAAAAGTAAAAATGGCCTCTGAAACGCCAAAAATTCATAAATTCTTATAAATTAGGAACTATATGATATGTGGTTATGGTTTTATTGTCAAAATCGTGTCTTTTTTATTTAGGATGCTTATTTCATTGGGGTTTGGCGATGCTTAGAAGCAATGGTCATGTCAAATAAGTCGAGGTCACGGTCACCTGAAGTATCGAAACCCTTAAAATGTTTTAGGATTTGAGCATTAAAGATGTAGAAAAGCAAATCAAAGCCATCGATATCATCTCACTGGTTCTTGCCCTGCATGCCATAAGTGGATGTGATGCTGCCACTTACGGAGTTGGAAAGATAACTGGCATATCAACAGCAACGAAGGGATTGAAACATGACACTATCGGTAAAGTTGATGGTGGGTGGTGATATGCAGCAGGTCGAGACGTAGGCAACTGCATTGATGGTTGCATGTTATGGTAGCAAGCTGAAGTATGACTCCATGGAAAAATGCGGCCAGCGCACGTGGGCGCTGAACACTGGTAGTACTCCATCTGCTTCCAAACTATGTTCTCTTCCACCAACATATCTGTCATTTGACCAGAATGTGTTCAGATGCCATAATCTGGTTGCACAATGGTATGGGGCCCCAAATCGGACCCCCCTCAACCCAGTATAGTTCGGATGGCAGACAGACCATGCCAACTAAGTCCGATCTCCTCGCACTGTTGTTGGGGGAGTACCCCTAGCTCCCGAGACTGTACTTAAGCTCATAGAACGCGGCCGTGAGTCAGAGCGACGCTATAAAGGCAACAACTACGGATGTAGTGGTCGTCAAGTCGCATGCACCATCTTTCGTGCCTGTGGGGGAGGACTTGAATGCAACATTAAATAAGAAGGCGTCTACTGGGGACGAAGATAACTACGATGTGTCAGATGAGAATCAGCATATCATTGATGAGTCAAACGAGGATCAACAGTAATTATGCCATAATGATAACGTGGCACATACAGAAGGCGTTCTGGTGTATTTGTTTATGTAATTGTGTCCATTTGATCATCTAACAGTTGTATTGTACTTGGATCGTATTGGTTACAGTTACCTGAAGAGCCTTGTCGTGTGAAGTCGAAATAATATTGTCATGTCTGCATCAGTAATTTGAAACTTATTCTTGATACGTAGTTTTTCTGAAACGGTCACAAGTCCCGATCACTGACATTAAATGTTTACTGACAATACGTTGAGGAGTTCAAAATGGATTGTAATTAATAAATAGCATATTGGATTTTCCTGCAACCAATATTGTCGAAAACCTCAGAAATAGATTCCTTGCTCCAAAAAACTATATATATCTATACCCCAAGATCACCTTCCTGGGTTAATTCGTTCAGAAGTTATGTCATTTGTAGTATTTCGGCTGCCATCTTGTCGGTCATATTGGATTATGAAAAAGCCAAGCGGGTGTGAATTTCACACCCAATGGATTTTGTTACTAGATGACATGGGCTAATAAAAAAATGCATATAAATTATTTTAGGGGGACATTGCCAGGTGTTGTGGTTGAGCCACTGGCTGTAGTAATACAGTTCTGTCACAAACTTCACGTCCCTAATTATCCTCTGACGTTACTTCACCACGTTCGTCCTACACCATGTTGAGACCGTGTCACATCCACAACTATAACACAGAAATTGTACAGACGCTTGATTTGAGGGAAGCGAAGAGAGATACGAAGCGAATAATCATGATTCAGATGGATTATGATTGGTTTGATGGGCGCTGCTTTTGTGCGGAACTTGTACGAATGCGTCGTTTGTACAATTGTCATAGACGGATCCAGGCGGGCATTAGACCTTTAAAATTGAACGAATCCCCAGTCCTTTTTGAATGGATCCCCGTTACCGTGTCCCCAGATCTTTGGAATGTGACCCCGTTTAGGTTACATTAAGGTGAAGATATGGCGGCGCGGCGAAAAAATTTCAACCCCCCCCCCCCCTTCTTCCGATGTGATGATCGGACAGCGCGAGTCGTGCTGAAGGTCCAGCTCAGGCCACCGAATATGAATTTGCGTCGGTCGCCAGTGGAGTTTGTTAATCCATCGTTGGGTATTTGCTTACTATCACTTTCTGCCTTTACATGTTGCCTGCTGTCGCCATTTGCCAAGCGCTTATATATATATATATATATATACATATATAATGTATACACACGAAAGCACACTGCCTACCAAATAGCGTTTAATAATTCCGAAGCATTGCTCGCCGTTTGAAAGTTGTCCAACGGAATTATTATTTTGTATATCAAATTATGTATATAACATTTCTGAGCAGTGGACAAGTCAAATGGACCTGTGCGGGATAGAATAAGACGCTCTCGCCCCACGAGTCTACCACCTATGGGTAAAATACGGTGATGCTAGCACGACATCACAGGGCGGGTGTCTTCCTCGACGAAGTCAACGGCCAGGGCGGAAGGGTTCAATGACGACGTGTTCGGGATCAAGGTGTGCCACATTTTCTGGTGGATATCGGCTGTGGTCAACCAGCCTGGAGAGGGATGGGCTCCGCTAGGTTGTAGATCTGCCCAAGACACGCTACGATCATGAAAACCTGTTCAAATCACATATCGGATCGGTCGCAGCCCGGGTCAACAAGGAACGTGCCTTCCGCCATGCACCAGGACGGAGGTGATAAATATGCTACTGGTGCCCCTACCAAGAAGATCCGTAGAAGAGACAATATCACCATCGGCACATGGAACGTCAGGATACTGAGAGCTGCAGGGAAACTGAAAGAATTCACACATGAGATGGAGAGAAGATACCGACGGAAACTGATTGTACTTCTGAGATGCGTTGGCGAAACATCAACCGAAGAAGGACACAAGGTCTACTTCAGTGGCATTAAGGACAAGCACGAACATGGCGTTGGGTTTCTTGTACACAAAAGCATCGCGAACACTGCCATGGGTTGTCGCCCTGTCTCCAGCAGGCTCATCACCATCCGCCTGAGGGCAACTCCCTTCAACATCACAGTTATACAAGTTTACGCCCCAACGTCTGAATACGACGACAGTGAGGTGGAAGATTTCTATGTCAACTGCAGAATATCATTAAGGAAACACAAAAGAAAGACAATGTAATTGTACTAGGAGATTGGAATGCAAAAGTGGGAGAGATCAACTGGCAAGACACTTGCGGACCACTCTGCAATGCTAAAACAAATGAGAGAGGACATAGGCTCCTTGAGTTTGCAACATACAATGAACTAATACTGGCTAATAAATTTGGTCCACACAAAGCATCCAGAAGATGGACCTGACACAGCCCAGACGGAAAACATCACAACCATATCGACCACATCTTGGTGAAACGGCGCTTTCGCACAGGCGTAAACGCTTCCAGGACACAAAGCTTTCCAGGAGCAGATACCGGAAGCGATCATGACTTGTTGATGATAATCTTCCACATTCGCCTGAAGAGGATCAGCAAACCAAATTACACAAGAATCAAATTTGACATCAACAAACGTAAGGATCCTGATGCAGCAGAAGCATTCAAAGCAATGGTAAGTCGGAACTTTGCACCACTTAGCATCCTGGATGACAAAGACATTGACCTAAATTTGCTGACCAACACCTTCAACAAAATAGTGACCGACGCAGCCAGCGAGATCCTCAGCAAACATTTTCGGACAAGGAAACCGTGGGTCACAGCAGACATTCTCGATCTCTCTGACAAAAGAAGTGAACTGAAAAAGAGAAAACGTGATTCTGAAGGAGCATGTACCATGCTTTCAGACTTTAAGAAGGCCTTTGATAGGGTACAAAACTTCTACAGCATACGGCATGGAGATGAGCGCCGAAAACACCAAACTGATCACAAACAACAAACAACGCATCAGCACAGAGGTCAAAGTTAACGGACAGAGACTTGAAACAGTAACAAGCTTCAAGTACTTGGGTTCAATCATCACAGACGAGGGTTCCAAACCTAAGATACTTGCCAGGATTGCACAGACAACAGCAGCACTTACAATGTTGAAACCCATATGGAACGACAGTAACATCAATGTCAGTTCTACAGAAGAGGATACAAGCCATGACTTTCGGAAGATCTTGCGCAAATCATACAAATACCTTGTTACTAACGAAGACGTTCGCAACAAGATCAAACAAGCCATCGGACCATACGAAGACCTCCTTACAACGGTCAATATGCGCAAACTGAAGTGGTACGGTGGCCGTCTCACGATCATCTGGACTTGCAAAGAACATCTTGCAAGGTACCGTGAGAGGGGGGAGAAGATGAGGTACACAGAAAAACAGGTTCCCACAACAAGGAGCGCGGCTAGTGTAGTGGTTAGCACATACGCCTGGCATGCCACCGCTCTGAGTTCGAAACCTGGACCGGGTACGCATGATATTTGGTGTAAAAACCTGGCTCTCAACATTGGGGACTCTGTATCCCTCGTGACTCGGAGATCACGTTAATGTCGGTCCCGTCTCAATTTGGGACGTAACAAAACCACTGAGGACGACAAGCACCCTGGCAGTGACCACCCTCGTTGCCAATATATAAAGGTCGGTTTGGTGATAATGTTCTGAAAAAGGCTGACTAGTTGAATGAGACCTCATAAGACCATTACATTTTAACCGCAACAGTACAGACTAGTCAGTTAATAGAACGTCGCCGAGTGCTGGAAACAACTAGAACTAGAACATCAAAGAGTGGAGAGGACTGGAGTTCGCCGACTACCAGAGGGCTGTGGAGAACAGGGGAACACGGAGAGAGCTGGTTAAAAAGTCGTCAGTGGTGCCCCAACGATCCTTTCGGGTTATGGGAAAGTGAAATGAAGAAGTATATAAAATTAACGTAGCTAACGTAGGTGTACGAAGGCATTCCTAGTTTATGGCAGTATTCGAGAAATAATATAATATAAGTAAATTAATAAAAAATAAGCAACTTACAATTAAAAAAATATGTTTGTAAAGTTCTATGAAGAGCATTCAAATCCAGAGATTGTAGAGTAGTGAATTGTATAATTACAGTCGTTCTTGCCAATCACTGTTTTAAGCTTTAATATCGAGGGTTTCATGTATCATTAATACCGAATTGTGACACGTTTCATTTCCAGGCCCGCATGCGGATGCGCAGTCAAACCGTAGCAAGACCACGCGAAACACACGGTACCGCGTCTGTTTCCACCGAGACAGTCCTGAGACGAGCAAGAAATCGTCGAATTCGGCCTGCGCTGCTTGCGATCCACATCTTTTGACTGAGGTTTTATTTGCAGGCCGTATAAAAAGTTAAAAAGGCGTTAAAAATTCAACATTGGTAACACGTAATCATCAAAACACAACAGGATATAATACGGAGTTTAAATATCGGCTAAATAACGAGGTATTTAACTACTCTGCTTTAAAATCAATCAAGTAAGAGCAATAAATAAATAAAATGCATTAAATATCAATCATGTCAGTAACAATAACATTACGCCATAACTAATGTAAAGAGTTCTATAAATAAACTTTAAATGCTGTCATAAAAACATGTGTCTTGAGTTGAGATTTAAAATAATTACAATGAGTCAGCGACACAGATATAATGACAGATTGTTCCAAAGGCGCCATGCCATCACAGAGAAACCCCGTCGACCGATTCGTTCCATGTCATGGCGAGAGTGAGAGAGAGAGACAGATAGAGAGAGAGAGAGAGAGAGAGAGAGAGAGAGAGAGAGAGAGAGAGAGAGAGGGAGAGGGAGAGAGAGAGTGACAGACAGACAGACAGACAGACAGATAGACGGTCGGAGAGACAGAAATACAGATAGACGGAGAGACTGAGATTTATAAACTTATTAACTCCTTGATCATCTACACTTCATCTGAACCGATTTAAGTGTTAAGAAACTCGAGCAATGTTGAATTGCAATGTTACATTCAATGTAATCACGTGGCGCCAAAAGGCCTAATCATACCTTTGTATAAATCAATAGTTACACTGCATTTAGCATAATGTATACAAGTCTGGATATCATATAGTAAATATCATATATTGACTTCGACATGAACCGTTCAGCCACGTTACAGTTATTACGCAATGACTATTCGTACCAATTTATTTCAATGTAATAATTTACACAGCTGTATGATGAACTGAAGCATCATGGAGTGACCGAAATTGTCCAAGCTTTGAAACGAAATAAACATGATTCGAAACCTGGTTCCTTAGACTGAGACTTCGATGTGTTTTACTACGCTACCGTGTGCCACTTGCGTCATGTGATCAGGACGGAAACCATGTGATCAGAACGGGACTCATGTGACCAGAACGTGTACTTTCCTAAAAAGCCTAATAAGCAATGTGCTTCTACTTTCCCCTTCAGTTTGAACTGAAAATTATAGTATGTACTCCTTGTACTGATAATGTATGCATCTATTTTCAACTGGAAATAAAGAAATTAATTGAAGGAGATAGCCATTCACGTATACGACTATTGCAATTTCCTCCTTAATAATATCACTAATAAGGATATTATCATAATTCAACGTGTCAAACATGTTCTCGCTTAGTGCCCCTTCTAGAATCTGCATTGGCTACCTGTGCGATATGGCATTGTTTTCTAGAAGAGTACAATTACCTATCAAGCCATATCATACAAACAACCTGCATGCCTCATTCAATGCTCACTCCAGCAAAAAAGCCCAAATATCTTCGGTCGGCAGATTCTCATCTACTTTTTGTTCCCATAAATAGTTACGACGCTGGAACTCAAGCCTTCTCGGTTGCAGCACCAACTTTGTGGAATTTATTCCCTATCAGCGTTAAGTTAGTAAGACATATAATTTAAATTCGCAGTCATCTAAAACCTATCTTCTTAAACTGTATATCCCCGTTAGCCTAGGCGTAGCTTCTTAGAATTAGCAATTCCATCCACCTGTTGACGACTTTTGTGCTCTTACATGACAATGAGAACGCGTAATCCCGTGGATTTATTGCGCCACTGAAATTGGATTTTCCGAGGATGTTGGCGCCAAAGAAGTCATTCCTGTTATTATTATTTTCACAAACCAACTGTGCATAGCGTCACGTACGTTGCAAAACATGGAAGGTTTGTGACATCACGACGTACAACTTCACAACGTCGATCAGGACAATCGAACGTATTTCGTAAGTTACCTTCCTAATCGCGATGTCTACCGAAATAGACGTATCAACAGGGCGAATGTGCTCATCGCCTGTAGTCCTTAACCCTGGTACACTTTGTATGCCCGGCTTGGGTGAATTGTCGGAAAGGGTGGAGTCCTGTTTACCTAAAGAACAAAAACAAACGGAAGCTGTTAAAATGGTGGCGCCTCTTACGGATAATATTGATATAATCAAGATGACGTTCATGGTTACGCCTTCCGGAGCAAACGCGAACGCCGTGCGGCGGCAGTTTCTTACACAGATTCTGCACCTGCATCGTACATCTATTTAGGATACCGACACTCTTAATTAACGCAGGCAAACATGAAAGAAGACGTAGCAACTTATCAGGTAAACGTTAGTGCTATGCACGCTAACATTTAGCGAACGTCATATGATTACTATAATTTACATTTACATGATAGCTGAACGCAGGGCAAGAGGAATCACTTAAGCACGGTGAGCTGTAGCTCCCATAATGTTAATCAAATTGCATTACTTTTGGTATAACACAAAAGGGCAAGAATTTGGCTACAAAACCCACAGCAGTTCAATTTGTTTTAATTTGTTGGTGACGTGCTTTTTGAGCTACACAACGAAAAGTTCATTTTTATTCTGAGCCATCGGGCAAAAGGTAGGCTTACCATCCTTTCGGGGAAAAAGGAACATCTGAATGAAGAATACAAAAGAACATTACTCAACTGCTAATGTTGTTTATAATGGCTTCTTTCTAATCCCATACCGCTAAGACACCGGTACAAATACCATGATGTTTATGTTACCATGTATTGTAGTGAAGATATTAACGAACGTGCATTTTAATAATGTTCCAATATAAATGGTCGACATGTGACATTGTCGCGATATTATGGCGTTACGTCTTGAAATCTTCTCTAGCAATGTGCCAAATACCATGTTTTTATGACTAAATGCATAATTCATTTTCCGGAACACTCATTTTGCACGAGACTCCGGATGCACAATCGACATATGACGACACCAAATTAAAATGTCTATCGATGAAAGTTTCTATTGCGATTTGTAGGCTAGTTTGACCTCTTTGCGAAACACACAGTCTCATTCATTTGTGTCTAATGTATTAAGTGTTAATGATGATATCATCAATTTTCATCACAATCAAAAGGAATTTATGAAAAACATGTACTTGTACCGTTCGTAAACATGTTAAGCTGGCGCTGAAACAAAGAACCTGTTGTGTGTTGAATGACTGTATCCACTGATGACGTGTACACGTATGGTGCACCAGAGGTAGTCTGTCACCGAGTTATTGAAGATGGATCCGTTTACCTCCTTGTCCCTCTAGCATGGCCTTCCCCTACATATGGCCGCGGGATTACATGTGCATTTTATCCTACAATTCGTATCACATATTAGATTTGAAGTGCCAAACAAACTACATGACTGAACGAACATTTTTACAACGACTTCGCTAGGCAGCTCGAGTTACACTAACAACAGGTGGCGCTGCATACTGCTTGTAGACAAATTACAGTTGACTCAGGTACATCATGACAACACCTAAACCAGGGTTCCGTAAACTTTTTAGTGGGGTGTTATATTTTGTCCAGTGTTCACTTTGCGGGCCAAAGCATTGGATTTAGGGTAGACATGATTTACCTATTCGTAGTTGATTGTAAAGAGAGTATTTTGCTACCTGGGCCACATTTAAACATACGCTTCGGACACGTTTGCTAATCAGATTTAGTATTTCCTGAAGCAGCATATTCAACGTGTTCATTTATCCGAAAATGAGTGTCAGAACGCCAACATTGGCGCGGTGGCCAGGGCTTGCAGAACATTGATCTTAACCGTTGTGTATGCGAGACAAATGTCGTCATCAGATGGCATGTTAAAGAGTTAGGAAGAAGGAGATTATCTTTGTTGAGGTTAAATCAAAGACGTACTAAGTATTACTAATTCTAGCAAAAATGCCCGTCCCCTAACGGGATGAACACACACACACGGCCGGACACACACTCACACACACACACACACACACACACACACACACACACACACACACACACACACACACACACACACACACACACACACACACACACACATGTTGATATGTTTCAGTAACCATGTGGGATGACAGTGACTTTCCGTTTTTTGGTCCGTTCGACCTGCTGGGACCGTCCGACGGGTACTCCACCTACCTCCTGCTCCTCCTTTCTCTCCTCATCTTCCTAGTAAGTACACAATTTTAACAGAAAATGCAGGTTTCCTTAATTTAGTTAGCAAAGTCAAACACTTACATGATTCTAGTTGATGTTGGGCAAATGTCGCTTCTTGCTTCGTTACTTTCTATCATAAATGCATAAAATATATTTGTGATGATGTTTGTTAAAGTGAGGCTGTCTGTTCCCGATGGTAAATATTGGCAGGAATTTCGCAGAGTCAGTTGTACTTCGCACGATGTGTGGCTTCATGCGTGGGCAGCACAAATTTCAAAATATATTTTGGATAGGGCTGCTTACCCCTGAAATAAGGGTAAATAACATGTATGCATAGTTTTGAAAATATAGTAAGTTATGTTGCTCTGAACGGAGCTTTCGACGTCTTCATGACGCCTTCATCGGCGTTGGTCTGCGCCACTCTCGGTAGTCATGTGACAACGTTGGTAACTGTAACATGACAACACTTCCAGGAATATCGCGGGAAGGTTGTATCCGGGATCCCTGTTGATTTCTGGTCGCCTCTCTCTGATTTCAATCGCCTCACTGATTTTTCTTGTCCATAAGTTGTTTTCTCTAGAGAGTACCTTTGCGTCTTTAGCCGAGATGTTGTGGCCCTCATTCACCCTGTGTTCACCTACTGCTGTGAGTGGGCCCCTGGTGTTTCTGTGTTCTTTGAGTCGAGCTCCTAGTGTTCTGCTGATTTCGCCTACATAGGTCTGACGAAAGTCCGGACATCCTATCTCATATATATTACCCCACACATGTTGTTCTTTGGGGTTTTGTCCTTGTGGTTCACACACCAGGGGCCCACTCACAGCAGTAGGTGAACATAGAGTGAATGAGGGCCACACCATCTCGGTTAAAGACGCAGAGGTACTCTCTAGAGAAAACAACTTCTGCAGAAGAAAAATCAGTGAGGCGATTGAAATAAGAAAGAGACGATCAGAAATCAAAAGGGATCCCGGATACAACCTTCCCTTCCGCGATCTTCCTGGAAGTGTTGCCATGTGACATTTATTAACATAGTCACATGACGACCGAGAGTGCCGCAGACCAACGCTGATGAAGACGTCGTGAAGACTTCAAAAGCTCCGTTCAGAGCAACATAGGATTCGGAAAGGTAACTTACCATATTTTCAAAACTATGAATGTAACCGAGTCCGGAAGCAATGTACATGCTAATAACGTGTACGCAGTTATTATTTCGTAATCGGACTTGTTCGATTACGTTAAACCTAATTTTGTTGACAGTACGATGCGGTCGGCGCGTGCTCGAGATCTTTTCAAAAACAAAAACAACCAATTAAATAAGTTTGAAGATTGTGGTAAACGTGTTATAAAATTATCACAATTAATATATTGATTAGACGAATGTGGTATAATATAGTGTATTTACTATAAATCACTGGAGAATAACTATTGGGTAAAGAGCTGCTGTACACTTGGTTTCGTATAAATCATGCGTGAATAATTTAACTTATTTGAGGTGTGACACATGATATATTTCATTTATAATTTAAAAAAGGAACCGTAAGCTATTTTCTTCGTGTCCTCTGCTAATAGTTGATTGTCTACTTGATTGATTGTATATGATTAGGAAATTATATTATGTTGTTATTTGCGAAAATCAATAAAGAACATTGTTCCTTTCTCAAACATGGCCCATCCATCTTCATCTTCGTGTGGTTAGTGTGTCATTCATGATACTTTGTGTCATTATTTTAGCCGTTCTTTGAAGGAGATCGTTTGTGTCTAGAATATCCGCATGAGATAGCATGACTAACAGCCGTTAAAGGTGCCTCGGCAGCTGGTCTATCCCAAACTTCATGTCCAAACTGTAACTTGTCAGAGCCAATTGCCAAGCCAACATACAACCTTAAGATAAGTAACGTTCATGTATGTCTTTAAATACATATGTAAGTCTGTCTGTTCGCCCGTCCGCCAGTCCTTTCGCCCGTCCTTCCGCCCGTCCGCCTTTATTCCCTTCCTCCCTCCGTTCCTCCATTCCTCCGTCCCTCCCTCTCTCCTTACGTCCGTCCGTCTCTCTACCCCTCCCTCCCTCCGTTCGTCCGTCCCTCCTTTCCTCCCTTCCACCCTCACTTCTTCCGTCCTTCCGTCCGTCCGTCCGTCCGTCCCTCCCTCCCTCCCTCCCTACCTCCCTCCTTCCCTCCCTCCCTCCATGTATTCTTCCGTCTCTCCTTCCCTCCTTCCCTCCTTCCCTCCCTCCCTCCCTCCCTCCCTCCCTCCCTTCCTCTGTCCGTCCGTCACTGCATTGACACCGCCCGCAGCACATCTACGACGAGATCCCGCCGGTGACGATGGCTGTAATGACGACCCATCTGATCGTGCACAAGCACTGGTGGACCGTCTTCAACGTCAAGCTGATAGACATCTGCATGGACACCCTACTCGTGTGGAACAGACAGGAGTGGTACAGGATCTTCGTGGCCCCGCTCTACCATGCCAACGACTACCACATCGGCTACTGTCTCGTCTCCTTCTTCATCAAGGTATGTGTGTATATTCATGTAGGACCCAGACGGTCCAATGATACACTGCCTACACTGCCTGCTCGGCGTGTCTCACACGTCCAACCGGGAAGCAACTCCGACCGCTGGGAGCAAGATCCAGTGGGTTTGAGATACAGGCCACCGCTCTGTGAGTCCACGACAGGTTACACATTTACCCCCTGTGTGTGATCTTTTACTTCCCCTGGCATTGATACCAGATAGAAGGGACCAACAGCTTTTAGTGTCTCTTCCAAAAGATACAGACAACGTGAGGTGAACAAAATTGCTTACGTTTCGAAACGGCGGCAGGTGGAATCGAACCACCGTCGCCTCGATCGACCGCCCGGCGCGCCACCGCTCCCCATTTCATCGAAGTATACACAACATGCGGTCGCCGGCCAACAGGCGTACCATCCGTACGACCAGATCTACTCGTATTCAAGATGTTTGCTTTCATGACGTACGCGGCCCGCTAGCCTTTGTCATAGGCATAGTTTGAACATTAGTACGCGGATGGCCGATTCTAGATCGAAGTATGGATGTCATAGAAAACATAAAGAGTAATACGTATTGACACAAAAAAGCTAAGCCACGACATATGTTGACAAAATCGCTCCTGTCACCCAGTTTACGTGGTTTGAATTGTTTTCGTGCAGCGGCAACGCCTGGCATATATTATATACATTGACTTGGAGCATTGTAACAGTACCACCGCCTCAGGAGAATTACTTTCAACTAAATTTATCCATTGAAAAAGTAAATATACCCTAAATAAGTTCAGTTGTATTTTCTTAAACACATCGCAATTGGTAAGTCAGCGATTACTGGTGCAAGGAAATGAATAAACATGGATAGCTGCCAGTAGACATCGGCGTCTCGGAGGGATACACTTATAATGAGTCGGAATTAGCGTATAATAAAGCTGGTGTACGCTCTCCGGTTGTAGGAAACGGCGTTGGATGAGTTGGCGTATAATACAGCTGGTGTACGCTCTCCGGTTGTAGGACTCGGCGTTGGATGACTTACCGCATAATACAGCTGGTGTACGCTCTCCGGTTGTAGCACACCGCGTTGGAGGAGTTAGCGTATAATACAGCTGGTGTACGCTCTCCGGTTGTAGAACTCCGCATTGGATGAGTTAGCGTATAATACAGCTGGTGTACGCTCTCCGGTTGCAAGGCAAGGCGTTGGAGGAGTTAGCGTATAATACAGCTGGTGTACGCCTCCGGTTGTAGGAAACGCTCTCCGGTTGTAGGACTCGGCGTTGGATGAGTTAGCGTATAATACAGCTGGTGTACACTCTCCGGTTGCAGGGCACGTCGCTGGAGGAGGTAGCGTATAATATAACTGGTGTACGCTCTCCGGCTGTAGGACACGGTGTTGGATGAATTAGCGTATAATACAGCTGGTGTACGCACTCTGATTGCAGGGCACGTTGCTGGGGGAGTTAGCGTATAATACAGCTGGTGTACACTATCCGGTTGTAGGGCACGGCGTTGGAGGAGTAAGGGTATAATACAGCTGGTGTACGATCTCCAGTTGCAAGGCACGGCGCTGGAGGAGTTAGCGTATAATACAGCTGATGTATGCTCTCCGGTTGCAGGGCACGGCGCTGGAGGAGTTAGCGTATAATACAGCTGGTGTATGCTATCCGGTTGCAGGGCACGTCGCTGGAATAGATAGCATATGATACAGCTGGTGTACGCTCTCCGGTTGCAGGGCACGTCGCTGGGGGAGTTAGCGTATAATACAGCTGGTGTACACTCTCCGGTTGTATGGCACGGCGTTGAAGGAGTTAGCGTATAATACAGCTGGTGTACGCTCTCCGGTTGCAGGGCACGTCGCTGGGGGAGTTAGCGTATAATATAGCTGGTGTACGCTCTCCAGTTGCAGGGCATGGCGCTGGAAGTGTTAGTGTATAATACAGCTGGTGTACGCTCTCCGGTTGCAGGCCACGTCGCTGGACAGTTAGCGTATAATACAGCTGGTGTACGCTCTCCGGTTGAAGGCACGGCGCTGGAAGTGTTAATGTATAATACAGCTGGTGTACGCTCTCCGGTTGCAGGGCACGGCGCTAGAGGAGTATTTCGGCAGTTACGTGTTTTTCATGTTGATCGCGATGGTCGCAGCCGTCGTCAACATCATGACCATCCCCGTATCGTTCGCCTTCGAGTACTTTTGGCAAGACCCATCCTACATCTCTCGCTGCACGATCGGCTTCTCCGGTAGGTGGTGCTGTATCGCCCCTAGCGAATTATAACGTGCTGTGTCGGATTTCGGTATTACGGTCAGGCTTCTTTACAATCAACACTAGCTTTTTAATATTACAAAAAATAATAATACACATTTTATATTATTATTATATTAGTATATTGTTTAGGGGAGACTGAGCCTGATTGAAACACCATTATAAACCTATAAATAAAAAAATCACTGTTTCCTTCTAATGAAGGAGAGAGTGAAGTTTTCAAACACACACACACACACACACACACACACACACACACACACACACACACACACACACACACACACACACACACACACACATATACACACACACACACACCACGCGCACCACGCGCACCACGCGCACCACGGGCACCACGCGCACCATGCGCACCACGCGCACACGCGCACACGCACACACGCACACACGCACACACATACGTGCGCGCGCACATACACACGTAAACAAACACACATTTTCTATTTTGCCTGTCAACCCTTCGTTATAGAGCCTACGGTCCTTTTTAATAATCACCATACTTGCTACTCCGGGTCATCAGTATTGTTTTGTTATTGAGGGTAATTTGGTTAACCACTTTTCTGAGTTTAATTTCAATTTGAAATGTGGCTATAGAAGTCTTACAAATGTATTTGGCCCTACTCTGTTACATAACATATATGTGGTCTTTTCTTGTCTACAGGTGTGGTATTTGCCCTCAAAGTCCTTACGTCAACGCTGTACCCTCATAGGCTTCTGTTTAGTTGGGTAGAACTACCGATTATGTGTCTGCTGATGCCGAAGCTAACCAGTGTAGGTAAGACATCGCTAACCCAAAATGTCTTCAATCTTAAAAGTATTTAAATAAACAGAAATATATCATTTGAAGTGAAAAGAACTATATATATATATATATACTAAAATGCTACGTAGAGCACTCACTGACAGAATGCAAAACTAATCAAGATATTCTATATTCTTTATGTACATATGTACAGGCGTATGTATATATGTATGTATAATGTATATATATATATGTATATGTATAATATATATATATATGTATATAATATAATATATGATATATATATATATATATATAACCTCCATTTTGCATTTGTTCAGTTTGTAAGTAACCTTTCTGTGCCACAACATGTCAGCATGCTAAACATGCTAAGTGGCTAAGATTTCCCCTCTCTTTTGGAAATCCTGAGATGCGTCATTTGTCACATTGTTGAGTTTTTCTTTGCAGCCAATATGTCCGGCGTGGCGGCTGGCCTGTTGCTAGTCCTCGTCCTCTGGCAAGCTGATCGATACAGTAAGTGCAACTTGAAGCAAATGTGGTCATCAAATAGTAGAAGAAGACGACGAAGAAGAAGACTACTGGATATAGTTTGACTCATGCGATGGTATTACGGTAGCTGCATTACTATTGCAGTACTGCGATGATGTCATAACTACTGCGATAGTTTCGCGTTTCTACCATGGAGTAGCGAATATACCCAAGAAAAGCAGTTCCAACGCATAACTGAAGCGTTATGTCGTCACACGGTGATAGGGGCTGTTGATTCAAAATTATTAACCCACGAATGTCGCTGCACTGGTCGACGATTATTGATGCTAGGTCAGTAAGCAAAATACTAAATGAAAGTGAAAAACCCTTGTTTCTTAAAACTGCACAGGTAGCATTGCTGATCGCGTTGCCAACTATCATTCTATTGTTAGTCAAGTGTGTTATCGACGATAATAATATCGATAGTCAAATTCGCCGTCGATAGCATGCCATCGTTATATTTACTATCGCGACACGTCGATAGTACAACGTGTTGTTACATCCCAGCTGCCCGTGTCGGCGACTGGTGTCGAATTCTTCTCTAGGTGCCTCTGTTCCTTAATGCCATTTTAGGTACCCTGGTTAATGCCCCACATCTTCCTTCATTGAGTCAGTGCGTGTAAACGCTTGTCAGCTCTGTCTTGTTTTTCCATGTGCTGACATACCACAGGATGGTCACAGATGCCATTTCATTTTCATGTCTGCAGGAATGTATATCACAAATTAGCCTTCTTTCTTGATATCTTGGTAACTTTATTAATATCTCTGTATAGATCTACATTTGTCAGATATTCTTCTGACAGCACAGTTGACTGGACTATTTGTTGTGGGTGAATTTAACATCCACTATGGAAAGGCTCGAAATAAAAACACAAACGACTTCTCTGATCTCCTGCACGTCCTCAACTTGCTCCAGCATGTTCGTGATCCGACACACACCATCGGCAATAATCTGGACCTCGTAATTTCACTATCGTCAGGAAGCGTTGTGACATCAGTGACGGTGGGATCACTGCTCACCGATCACCACGCTGTACACTGCCTACTCCAAGCACCAAAGCCGAACCGAACAAAGAAGCGGGTTTCTTATCGAATAGATGCTGCAATTAATCCCACGAATTTCAGATCAGATTTCGAACTTTCACACCTGGCACCTGTGCGCCCCAACACGCTTTGGCACACAATGGATTTATTGCTTGCTAAGCGAAATCTCAGACAAACAGAGCGGAAATGGAGACTAACAAAGCTGCAGTTTCACCGAGACATCTACACTGAACAACGTGAAACTTACAAACATTAAATACAGTCTGTGAAAGCCAAATTCTACATAACAGAAATTTATGAATGTGCACGTAACAACAAAGCACTGTTCAGTATCATTCACGGATGGCCCGATGAAAAGAAAAGCTGCTCCAAAACTGTCCAGTCCTGTGTCTGGTATTGCACAACTGGCAGATGACTTTCTCGTGCACTTTACACGCAAAGTGTTAGACATTCGCAGTCAGAGTACGTGCATTGTGAACAGTCTTGCACAGTCAATGCGTTTTCCGGCATCACCACAGACGGCGTTCTCTCTTTGGTAAGGAAGTGTCCAACAAAATCAAGCGCGCTTGATCCACTTCCTATCTCACTCGTGAAAAAACAACATTGACATTATTGCGCCGACATTAGCTATAATCATCAACATGTCACTCGAATCGGGGTCCGTGCCGGCCAACTTCAAATATGCTGTGATCACACATTGCATTAAAGTTACCGGAGCACCACATAGCAGTCCAAGTTCGCCAGCATCTAGACAACAACAATTTGATAGACATTTTCCAAAGTGCGTACAAACATCATCACAGCACTGAGGGAAAGGTGTGCTCGCTATGCTGCTCGAGCGAGTGCGGCGTTTGATACTATTGACCACACAATGTTATTCAACAAGCTGCGCAGCATAGGCATTGAAGGCATTGCACTGAAATGTCGAACTGGACTCAGTCAGTGTGTATTAGTGGCCACAACTCACATAGAACATTGATCGAGTCTGGCATCCCACAGGGGTCTGTGCTAGGCCCAATCTTCTTCTTCATCTACACTTTGCCATCGGGTGTTACATTCAGAAAGCACAAGCTGCAATACCATCTTTATGCAGAGGACGCCCAGCTGTGTGTTGACCTGAGTGGAACGCGGGATGGAGAAGCCGCTGATGCGGTTGACCGCTTCGAGCGATGCATCGAAAAAGCGAAGCAGTGGATGTCAAACCACAATCTACTGCTGAACGAAAACAAGACCGAGGCTATTATTATCACGGCACCATATCGTAAACAACTGCAGTTTACACAATCTTGTAACCTTACACCAAGAGTCTGTATTGTGCGCAATGTTGACATATAGACGCGACAACTAAATATGGCGACCGTGCAAGAGACAGCACAATGCATCGTATAGCTTAAGGAGGCCAATTAATTTGTTGTGGTATAGCGCAGTACGGGATGGACCAACCGTATAGAAGCCAATTATTCGAGGGTGTTTGAAAAAGGTCTCGGTGACTAGCTATGCACACACCATACATATGTAACAAACATGGCGAAATTATGGACTAGCCTAATGACCGCCATCGCTCGTCCGACTGTGGACAGTATGTGGCTACCTTGGAGTTAGAACTGAATAATTGGTTAGACGTCCTGAGAGTCACTTCAGTGTACATTTAACACGATGTAACAAGATAGCCATCCAGAACAAAACCCGATGATAGATGACAAATAGACAAAGAAACATATGACTTATCGAGTGTCCAACAGTGTTGTTGTGATTATATATACAGATTGATGTGGGACAAATCGGACCTACCTTCTGCGGCAGATGTAACTTATATCGGCGCATTTTGCCGGTGAAGCGATGCAAAACGATGTCAGCCATGTTGGTTACATTCGATTTCTGCACAAAACAGCACAAATTACATCAGTATGAATTTGGTACCTACGTTATTGTAATAAATACTACGTTTCCAAACGGTTCCATAGCAAAAGTACTTTAACAAAGCAACAATTTATTTTAAGTAACTATTTACATGTCACATATATTTGACACGTGGTATTAGCTCATGTGAGCAATATTTAAACAAGTTAGTTTCATTATTAATCGCTTGACGGAGGTTCGTTTCTTTTGTAGGAAACGGTAGTCCCCGCTACAATGCCGACCCGAATCCCCTCCGCTGGTACCAGGACATTGGAAAGCCCGATCCTTTCGCAGTTTTGGGAGTTCTTCGCAGGCCGTTCGCCAATCCGTGGCCACCAGCGTATCAGGAACGTCCGCCGGCACGCCGGTTCTTTCCCAATGACATGCGAGACATAAACGAAAGTCCAATTTGGCACATACTGTTAGGCGGCCCGCTAATTCCTAAGTCATCCTGGCGGGTGTCCCGGGAAGTCGCCAACCAAATCCCCGGTCACCTACGTCGAACCCCAAGTCACAAGGAAGGCAGGAGTCGCTCAGGTAGATATTCGCGTGCTGCGTTAATGCTGCTCCACCGCCTGGTTTGCTCATCGCGAATCCAATTCTTGTATGGCAAAACGCGTAATGTGAATAGTTTGTGCAGTTTTTTTATACAAGAATACGTACTTGTTTTTAATCTTCGAAAGAAATCATTGTGGTCGTTGCATCTGGTAGTCTGTGAAAACCAAATGCACGGCCGACATTTATCTTCCAATCAGTTGAACCATGACTTCAGCCTTTCGCCGATCCAATCACGTTACAGATTCGAGACTTCTTTGAATTAATTGTACATGTAACACCAAATAAATTATAATTCACCAATAATTTGTATCAAGAGTTCACCAGAACTATGGTGCCAGCATGTGTATATCGATTGGGAACACTGACACTGACGGAGAACGGAGGAGAAACTTCAAGTAGCAGAGAACAACATGGTCCAAAGAATATGTAGAGTAACGCGAGAAGACTGAGAGAAGTTGACGAAAACGAGAGAAGAGATTGGCATGAAAACACACCTAAATATGAAAGTAGTGGGAAACAGAATGAGATGGGCAGGACACATGCAAAAAATGAATGAAGACAAATTTTCAAGAAGACCACGGAAAGCAGAATGGGGGTGGCAAACGACGAAGAGGAAGACTAAAGCTGAGATGGAACGAGAGCATGAAAAGGGACCTTAAGAGGGCAGGTGTGAACAGCCAATAATGGAAGGTCATTGCGGACAACAGACAGAGATGGGGGGGTGAAATAACAAGAAGACTGAACGACATGGACCCCACCCCGCAAAGGACCAACGGAAAGAAGATATTAACAAGAAGACTGAACGACATGGACCTCACCTCGCAAAGGACCGACGGGAAGAAGAAGATGTTAACAAGAGGACTGAATGACATGGACCCCACCCCACAAAGGACCAACGGGAAGAAGATGTTAACAAGAGGACTGAATGACATGGATCCCACCCCGCAAAGGACCAACGGGAAGAAGAAGATGTTAACAAGAGGACTGAATGACATGGATCCCACCCCGCAAAGGACCAACGGGAAGAAGAAGATGTTAACAAGAGGACTGAACGACATGGATCCCACCCCGCAAAGGACCAACGGGAAGAAGAAGATGTTAACAAGAGGACTGAACGACATGGACACCACCCCGCAAAGGACCAACGGGAAGAAGAAGATGTTAACAAGAAGCCTGAATTACATGGACCCCACCCCGCAAAAGGACCAACGGGAAGAAGAAGATGTTAACAAGAGGACTGAACGACATGGATCCCACCCCGCAAAGGACCAACGGGAAGAAGAAGATGTTAACAAGAGGACTGAATGACATGGATCCCACCCCGCAAAGGACCAACGGGAAGAAGAAGATGTTAACAAGAAGACTGTATTACATGGACCCCACCCCGCAAAGGACCAACGGGAAGAAGAAGTTGTTAACAAATTATGTAAACGACCTAACATTTCGTAATATATATTAAGTTGGTGTTACTATATGAACAATTTTTTTAAAGAGCTAGGAAGCGCATTTAACAACGAATAAGGAGGCTTTGCAGATAAAAATGTAAGTATAATCAAAATGTTATTACAAATGTTCGTTATATAAGATTTTAATTAAGTTCCTTCCCATTTCAGACGTCGATTGTTACCATCAAAAAAAGTTTCACAGCCTGCGTTATTATTGAAAAAGTTACTACTAAACATGTCGGCCATTTTACAATTCAAGATGGCTTCCAATTGCCACCCCCTCCATGATTGACAACATGGCGTTCCTTATTCCTTGGAATGTATAGAAGAAATCTTAACGATTCCGATCTTCTAATCATTTATTGCCCACGGGATACCATAGCCCTCCTCACTACATCCCAGTCTAGAGATGACTGATTGAGTTACTGCAGTCGTTAATGACCCCAATGTATGCATCGTCATTATAATCCACATCGTTCAGTCACGGGGAGCACTTCTCGATTCCAAACTCTGCATAATCTCGAACAATCGGTCATGTACTGTCGGCGGCGCGCCTGGATGTTCAGCAAGCAACCTGTCTTCTGCGTACGTGGTGAACTCGTCGCTCGCGCGTGGGTATGCCCTCGCAATGCACCTCGGGAGTCGGCAGTTTCATAGGTTGTATAAGAGCCACCTGTACACCAGCTAACGCAGATATAGGTGCCGGTGAGCACGAAAAGGAAGACCCACGGGTAGTGGAAATGTTGAGGCGCATAGCATGCCGAGATGGTGTCGCTGTGGAAAGTGCCGTAACGATTCAGGAGGCGGTTGCGACACGACAGCACGCCGAGCCTATTGGTGAAGGTAATTATTAATCTGTCTAGTTTATTATTTAAATAACCGATGAGCCTAAATTCTGGGCTGCGTATGAACAGCGAGAGATGATCGCTCGGGCACATCACTTGTCTTACACTTGGGTTGACTTTAGTCGACTTAGATCTCACTCAGTCAGTGCCACTGGACTCACTCAGTCTCAGTGCTTGAACATTGACGTGTCCATTTTCGAATACCACCCAGAGCCCCCATTTGTTTTGGTGACAAAGAAAATGGCCACCATTCTGTGCAAATATTGACACATTTCAAAACGGCCTTCCCTAATCTGTTTGAAATTTCTATGGACCCAGGTATAATACTGGGATGAATACAGTTAGAGGATCGGAATGCATTCTTTGTGAGATTTGTTCAGAATAATAATCCATGTTTGCTTAACATTCGCGTAAAACTGTTATTTAAATGTTTAGTTATTTGTTACAGGTGGACTGCTGTGCATTACAAACAGCAGGGGATTTAGAAGTCTTTGTTTGGAGCAGATGATGCTGCAAAATGTACTAGTTACCATGAAACATATACAGTTAGATGACTGGGAACTAGACTGTCCAACAAACAAGTACGTATATATGTGCATGCATTGTTACAAGACCAGTGAAATGTGTGTTGCTAAATATTTATTGAAATGTCTTAATTTATTAATACAAAACAACATCGTAGTAGCACTAGCAATACAACTATATATATAGATAATTTTGTCAGCAATCTCATGCATTATGCCCAAATTATTAGCAATTTTCCAGGGAAATTACTTAGTGGACTTACCATACGTCATCTACCATCCACATGCTAAGTAAATTCACATCACTGAACTGACTACCATTTGAAACTAACATCAAGAAAGATCATGTATTAAAAACTAACAAGTATGCCACACTATTCCACGATGTAAACAATAACGGGATAAAATCAGAATTACCAGGCATTGAAATAGGTTGCAGAGGCTAACAAATCTAAGACTGACAACCTCCTTAAAATCTGTTGGAATAAAACCACCAACAAAACAACTAATTCTATCGTATCCTTGTCTAAACTAGCCCTGCTAACACCATTCACCCTTTCCAAATGTAAAGACGAACCACAATGGTTTGACCCAAGACTAATTTAAATATGATGACCACCACCCTAATATAATAATTACAAAATAAAATTCCCCTCAACAGCAAGTAATCCTATACATAAATGTGTTCATTTTCAGTATGACTTACTTTAACCGTTAATCATTATTTACCCTAGCCTGCTACAATATACTACTATACATAGCTATTTACTGTATTCACACATGTACTTAGGTTATCGTTTCACACTTTATTGTATTATACTGCATGAATAAAGTGATAGTCTCTCACTACAGAACAAATTATACTGGTTCCACTTATATTATTATATATAAGTTATCATAACTTGTAGATACAATGCTTGTGGAACCATCATAATTTGTTCTGTAGTGCAAAATTAAAAATATTTGCCTTATTCCAGATGAACACATTTAATGATAAACAATTTATATAAAGGAATGGTGTCATTATAGAACCGATTTTTATATGTCACTTATTTAAAATGTCATATGTTTATTTCAGCCTAATTTATTTCAGGTCTCTCAGGTGGGCTGCATACAGACAGTTCACCTGGTGGATCCATGGCAAGCTGGGCCGAAGGGTATGGAGGGTTCTACCAGCATGCGCCAACCATGAATTAAGATCAAGGTTCCCTGTCCCCAATGGGGAACAACACGAGGGATACCACTCTGGACTAAAAACTGGACTGATAACTAAACTAGACAATGTACATGTGACTTATGAAGCTGTAGGTGGGTGGTGGCAGTATTTACTGTTTCTTTATAAATCGACTGACTCTTGCTGCCAGCAGATCCTCCTTCTCTGGTTTTGACACATCTGCCACAGTGACTGTGATCGGATGCAGTGTGATATTATAATATATATATAACACATCTGTCACTCGATCCATGAGCATTGGTAGGTGGGTACGTGGGGTCACCTGCTGCGGTTTTTACGCGCAGCACCCATTGCTTGCGTCGTTTGGACCACACGACACCAGTCTCAACAGGTTTGTCTGGGCTGGAACGTGGGCGGTAGTTTCACGCCAGAGCAGACCGCATCAATCTAGCTTTCATTCCTACAGTGAAGAATAGTGCATGCAGTATTCTAATAAAATGTCTGCAAACAACTGGTATAACACACCAGTCTATATGTTGTTAGTAAGCTGCTGTCATTTACCTTATGACTGTAGCATTCATCGAACTTTAAAATGCTTTTCCTGTGTAAAGTGTTGGTTGTTTTTAGTAACAATACAATGGCCAAACATTGTAATCATACTGGTACATTAGTAAAATGATACTGATCCTTACAAATAAGGCATTCCATCATCAAATTCCTTCACGTAATTTATTATAACTTGTTTTCTTCTTCTTAATTTTTGTATCTACTGTATATACAGTCACTGTATTTTGATATCATGTTTTGATTTTATATTTCTTTAATACAATTGGTGATAATGACACCACACATGCTCTCATTTATTTCATAACAGATAATTGCATTCTGGAATGTAATTATTACTGTCTGAATAAAAACATTTACTGATAAGGTAGTAGTCATGCTGGCTGGTACTTTTGAGTAGTCATCCTGAAAAAAACGAGTTGGATGCCTATTAATGCAGTAATTTTGAAAACTGATTATAATGTTAGTTATGCATTGGAGCTGTATTTTAGCGTATTTGGGCAGCAATAATCACTACTTGGGTCGTGGTCCCTACTCATCATCTACTGATTGAAAATCTAAGGGTTACTTGTTGCTTTGGACATGCCTCAGGTATAAAATGAATACATACCAAGTTTGGTACTTACTCCAGCAACTGTGCGTCACAGTTGCATGTTGCACAACACCACCACAGATGGTTTGATACATTCTGTATCCAAAGAAGGAGGTCCTCGCATCCCTTGCCTCGGGCCTTCGCAGTAAACTTGCGGTTGAAGCCTTTCCCCATGTGCCACATCATGTTGGTGATCGAGCTGAAATACAAAATACAATTATTTATATTTTTGATCCAAATTCAAGATATTTTCACAACAGCTGTTACCTGTTTTTGCTATTAGTGTGCAAATAACAAGTTAGTGAAGATGTGTGCATCATGACATAAATAATAGGCCAGACATTTCGATGTATGACAATGTCTAATGCAATATGAATGGACAAGATACCTATTCACCAGAACGTATTTAACAGTTTTTGTTCATTTAACACAAAATACAGTAAGTTTTGCAATGTTATTATAAACTACAATTATTCCAGCCCACCTTAATCCGTTTCTATAATATCGTTCACGCGACTTGATTGCTGTTAACTTTGTTCATCCTGCTACTGTTTTAGCTTGCCGCCGGCATATCTTACATCGCAAATGGCACAAGATTATAACTGGATACCGATTACGTCGTACTACTAACCTTCTTGCGATCTTATTTCTCGGCGCGTTTGACCGAAAATATGCGTCGCTTCGACGGCGGAGGTCCGTCAACTAAATATCGTCAGCACTGCTCCAGGCTTAAAAAATCGACGTTGGCGACATTTTGTCGGATCTTGTCCCATTAACTGATGATAGACATCTACTTCAAAGCACGTATCTTCAAAATGAGCCGAACAAAGTGTATTACATTTCGAGGGCTTCCAAGACAGTTCCAACCAGCCCGTCCGCAGTTATGAATCCACTGTTTCACTTCTGCCAAGTTCTGGTCGATTCAAAAAGAAACAATCTCATTACCATTCGCTGTACTATTGTTACAACCGTATGCAGGACAGTATGGAACATTGCAAGTAACGTTTCCATTGCAAGCCGAACTTATACTAATATAACGAACCGCTTGCCATAAAGAGTATTGACAACTGAACCAACTACGCGAACTTTAGACAGAGTGACGTACACAGCAAAAATAATCATGTTCGTTTATTGGTTGCTTTCGGCCAAATCAACGCGTCACCAGTAAGATGGCAGTATTCATGTTATCGGAGATTTCGTTAGAATCTTCCACTTTAAGACTACATTCTGAGTAAACCACTGAACTGAATTTTTTTATTGTTGATGCAAATGGTTAGTTTGTCTTAAATCTTTTAGGTGCTTAACACCAAAACCTTGCCTTTTGTTTTCCTTTAACTATGTACAAGTAGATAATTTTAAAACTAAACTTATACACGTGTACAGTGTTCTAAGAACAATTATAATATTACTATACTAGTAAACTCACAAACGCAGGTCTTCTGTATTTTTAAATCCGACGAATGATAATACTAAAACATGTGCCATTGAAACAATATCTTATAGGTAACAATTCATTTAGCACATTGGATGTTTCTGCCTTGTGCATATATATATATGCATTTGGCCTTTAGAGTCGTTCATTCAAATAGGGGGTCTATTTTATCAGGAAGTCTGCTGTATTGAACGTGGGCAAACGGGATATCGCTGAACATCCAAGGGTATTGCAATTAACTCTTGAAATTGGATGTTTTGTTTTCTATTTGAACATGGCCCAGGATCGTTCCTTCCAAATTGCGAACATTTTACGGGCTTACAAAACACAATTTGGCGGACAATATACCTTCAACATAGTTAGTATAGTCTTAAGAACATTGTATTAATTAATAAATTGAAAACTAGGAACGGACTGTCTCTTTTAAAACGCAATTATTGACACCTTTCCATTGCATGTGTTCAGGTGCGGTAATGCCCGACGTCAGCGGGGCAGCGAACAGTCGTTCACCATCACGTCGGTATCCGTCTGCAAGCAGACTCTAGTTGAAGACGAAGCCGGCGAGTTCTACCAGCGCTTCTCACCATCCATTACCATCGACTCACGACCCATGACCTCCAACTCGCCACCCATGACCTCCGACTCGCGATCCATGACCTCCCAGTTTTAAAGACGAAGAGTAGACACACTTTGCTAGACCGATGACGGACGCGATAGGGAGCTCTTCTGTGTAGTCTCACAGTTCACGGGTCGCGGTTACAGTTGTAATTAAGGGAATATTGTTGGTATACCCATCAAAAACAATAACAGTAGCATAGTTACCATAATGAATTGCACAAACGATAATTCGAAAATGAAAGGTCAAAAAAGATAAAGTCCTCCACGCGTGTTGACTGACATCATCTTTTGCAGTTTTAGCGATGGCTCTTTTGTGATCGAATATTACGACATGATGCATGAAACTTGTTTTACTATAAACTTGTGTCACAAGCCGTTCTTTTATACCCGGTGTTGCCCAGGGGATTAGGACTTCTAAATTTTCTTTTCACGGGCACGTGTCGTCAAGACTATGTCACCATTATTTCTATTGGGTGTTTGTTATTCTGATCTTTAGCTTCAAGAAGTGATGATTTTACCTTGTGCAAGCCACTTTCTTCTTCCAAACGGTTCGCAATCATCTCTGTATTTTCTCCACCGACGAGAACAACCGATTTGGTGTCCTTTTTACCATGTATTAACCTTTGTTTTAATTGGAAATTACTGTCAATCTCCCGCTTTACACCATCATTTAAATTAGCCAAAAGTCGGTTAGCTACAATAACAGTTCGATCAGTTTGAGATAAGATTGCCTCACTCAGCGAATAATTACTTTAAAAAACCATACACATCTTTGCTGTTACCGAGACCTGGCTCAGACCACATGACACAGCCGCATGCATTGCCGACGTTTCTCATCCCAGTTACTCCTTTCATCATCGACCATGTTTAGTTGGACGAGGTGGTGGGGTTGGCTTTTCGATTTCACAACATTTCAAAGTTAATTTGCATTCAACCCCTGATTACTCCAGCTGTGAGTCCATCTGTGCTGAAATTTCCGATTCGTCTTTCTCCGCTTACTGTGTGTGCATTTATCGCCCTCCAGGAACCCCTGCCCATTTTTTAAATAATTCCAAGATCTACTTGAAAATTTGGCAACTATTTATTAAGAATTTTATATTCTTGGTGATTTTAATCTTAATCTGGACACACCTTCATCAACAGCAAGTACATTTAATGGTATTCTGGCATCCTTTGATATGACAACATGTTGATCATTGTTGATCTTCCTAGAACTCCCGTAGAGTCCAAACACAATATGTTTACCGACCGGTCCATAAGATTGATATTGCTGCATTACTGACCGACATCCTTAAATCCGACCTCATCAGTAACCCCAAAGAACATCGGTCAGATTTGTGTCGGCAGTACTGTCAAGCACTCAAAGCCAGGCTCCATGGATGACTCCCGAACGTTTACAATCTAAAAAGACAAGTCGCTATCTTGAACATGTATAGCGCAAATCACACTCGCCTATGGACACATCACAATATTCAAAACAGTGTCACTGCTGCAACAGACAAATGGCCAAAGTTCAATTTATTACACAAAGATAGTCTCAAATAACTCTGATAGTCCACGTCAGCAATGGAACTGTATACATCATATTCTACACATGCGACCGGCTCCATCTCTACCTAGTCATGTGTCAGACAAATCCCTGTGTGACTCGTTCTCTAGTCACTTCGACGACAACATCAGTCTTATCCGTTCTGCTTTTCCATGTCACATTTTAAGTACTGTAAACGTGGACTCGCCACAAGTAAATTCTCTACTTGCATTGTTTAAGACAGCCACAGTTGATGAAGTGGGGAAAATAATAATGTCTTCCCCAAGTAAGTCATACTATCTCGACCAATTACCAACCGTACTGCTAAAAGCAGGTAATGGGTCTTTACTTGGTACAATAATAAATAACAAATTTATCACTGAGTTCGGGTAAATTTACAGATGATTTTAAACATACGCATGTAAATCCTGTTTTCAAGAAGACTTATCTGCCAAAAGATGATTACAAAAATTATAGACCAATTAGCTTTATTTCTAAGATAGTTAAGAAAGTCGGCTTAGGTGTCATATTAGCTCAACTTGCTTATCCACTTTGCTACATTCAGCATAAAATTTTTTTTCAGAGACTGCTCTCCTAAAAGTACACAATGATGTAACATAAAACATTAATAAAGGCAAAGTAACAGCACTTACCTTGCTTGATCTGTCTGCTGCCTTTGATACCATAGATCACAACAGTCTTATCAAAAGCCTATCAATGTGGTAAGGCATATTTGGTACAGCTCTGAGCTGGTTTTCTTCATACCTAACCGATAGACATCAAACTATAAACATAGAGAATTGCTTTTCGGCCACACTCCCCCCTTCATGTGGCACTCCCCAGGGTTCTGTTCTCTGGCCTCTGCTTTTCACTCCACGCCACTCAGCTCTGTCCAAAGTCATAACTTGGATCATCACCTTTACGCAGATGACATACAGATCTACATTTCTTTGGCTACGCCGGGTACAAGTCCCTCCATACAATAACTCAATGATTGTCTCCTAAATATTCTCTTATGGATGACTGACAGTAAATTAAAATTAAATGCAGACGAAACTGAATTTCTCATCATTAGTACTTCAATGCAACATGGTAGACTTGATTACTTTTTCCCAACACGCATCCTGAGTCAAAATATCACAACAGCAGCCTCAGTATGAAATCGGGGGGGGGGGGGCGGTGATCTTTGATCACGACTTCAATTTTAGACAACATATAATCCCAAACGTGTCGTTGCTTTTTTATCATAATATGCGTGATGTTCGCCGCATTCGCCGATATATGTCGCTTCCTGTCATTAAGACTATAGCAACAGCTCTTGTTAGCAGCAGACTCGATTATTGCAATTCTCTTCTACATAATATTGCTATTAAGGATATTGGAACACTTCAACGTGTCCATAATGTTTTGGCAGTAGTATGTCCACAATCTCCTCGTTTCTCCCGCTCATTGTCACTTCTAATATCACTGCATTGGCTCAACGATACCGCATTATGTCTAAGATCTGTACAGTCATCTACCAAACCCTTTCATCCAAACAACCTGCATATTTACACTCAATGCTCACCCATGTTACTATCTTTTCCCAGAATAAAGACAAAGGCTGGAACTCGAGCTTTTTCAGTTGCCGCGCTGACTATATGGAATTCGCTTCCCGTCAGTGTTAGATCAGCAGAAAATATTGTGACATTTCACCGTCATCTGAAAACATATCTTTTTAATATCGCCTATCCTCCCTAGCTTTTTAGCACATCCATCCATTTGTTGACGACTTTCACTTAGCACACAAGTACGAGAATACTTAATCCTTTGTTTTTTTGCTTCACTGAACTCGGATTGTCTGAGGATATTAGAGCCATAAAAAGTATTAAATTTATTATTATTATTTTAATTAATATTTTAAAACATTTCAAAACTACAATATGCCAAACGTTCTACTGCAATGGCCTTTCGTCTTCCTACAATATATTCCACAATTCCAGTAACCACGTTTTACGGCATCGGGCTTATTATACTGTAAATATTGGTATGTAAAAAATCAGCCTATTAGGCGATCATTTCCTTTATGCAATTAACACTCTTCCACGGCAGTGACAAGTTCTGACTGTTCTGCCTGGCGACACAAAGGTGAGACGAGGTGAGGTGAGATATTCTACCGGTGGTGTATCTTGAACCTTTTACCGATCCGGTATTCGCTGTGTTAAGATGAAAAACGTGTGTGTGTGTGTGTGTGTGTGTGTGCGCGCGCGCGCGCGCGCGCGTGTGTGTGTGTGTATGTGTGTGTGTGTGTGTGTGTGTGTGTGTGTGTGTGTGTGTGTGTGTGTGTGTGTGTGTGTGTGTGTGTGTGTGTGTGTGTGTGTGTGTGTGTGTGTATGTGTGTGTATGTGTTAATACCGTAACTGTGATATTAGCAAAGAACGTTTCAATCCACAATAACTAACAATATGGATCCTTGGTGTGCGTGTAACGTAAGCAGTATTGAAATTAGTAGAATGCTGTCTATTACGTGCAATAAAGTGTCGGCGTATTTTAAAATTGAGGTGATACACCAACGAACATATAACGTCGCCATGAACCAAACTGCTGTGGTTTCGTTTATTTTTATACAATCTGGAACTTTCATCAGATTCAGACATGATTATAACTCAGGAATAGTGTCAGTGATATAAAACTATGGGTGTGGCATGTTGGCAATAATTGGAATTGTCATCGGGTGAAACCGTAAGCCTGTTCGTTACTCGCAATCACCCGAAACGAACACGTTCGATTAATGGCACAAAATTCACGAACCTGTCAAAAGATCAACCAGTCATTCAACCAAACAAAAGTACATAGCGAATGTCAACGTTCCTCGTAACAAGGGGCTGACAATACATTATGATGATGTAAAAAAAAAACAGAAACATGATACTCACGACACACCCAAAACTCCCGGATCTCTGCTATCGGCAAACAGAAGAACCAACTTCAATATTCATCGTGTGGACACCCACCGACACAAGGCAAAAACACAGAGAGAAACAAAGCAAAACATAAATCAAACTGATATGCGAACACATTGATGTTTAATCGGCTTATTCTCCCTCTTTCGTGAAAAATCGACCCATAATATGAAAACGTTTCAATATCATGAAAACGGCTCGTCAATGTTCCAGCGTCGACCGATCACTGACGACGATGATGACACATTGTTTGCTGACGTCATCAGGCTGAATTCGTTTACAAGTCTTAGTGGTGATATAAACATAACACATTATGTTCCCATGCACACTTAGGTATGGCTTATTCCGCCTATTTGCTTACCTCCTGTCCTGCCGCATCTGCCGTGTTTTGGGTATGACCATCTATCCAAACATTTACAGATGCCAGTTTATTATTTATACACATGATCGCCATACAGAGGGTGCATCACTAGCGCTTCTTCCTATATCACATAATTTACTATAAGGATAAGGATATTTTCATTAGTCCCAACAGCACAGTAAGACAACACATTATTCAAACATACGCACAAGTATTGAAATGTAAAACATACAGTGCAAATTTATATAAAATAAACACTATATATATATATATATATATACTAAGGTCACAATTGGTCGCTATCATAGGAGCCACCCAAAAACAAAAATTATAATTCTTTATGTTTTTAATCCTAAGTTTTATAAAGAATTTTTTTTGTTTTTTCTTTCTCTTACATACTGTGTGTGATGATTGTTTTGTTGATGCGTTTTGTGTATTGTGTACGCGTGTGGTCGTGTAAGCAGGTGTACAAGTATACGTGTTGAAACAGTTGCATTGTACGTTTATGGAATGTGTTGCACACATTCACGATATAATTTATTTAGTTTACACATGTAGCAATTTAATATAGTGCACGTGACGTTATATTGTTGTAGCATATAGTGTTTGGGCATAACTTATGAATCCTCTCAAACTATGAGTCACTATCTTGTCTATCACTAAATCAGGGATATTATTAATAACATGTGGTAAATGATATTTAAGACACTTTTTTGCAAATTCCTGTTTATTTCTGGATGCATGTAGTTCAGTTGCTCTCCGAGTATTATAGTGATGTATGCCAGCATTTGAGTTTATCTGCCAATTTAATAAGTAGACAGGTAAATGTTGATGTCTATATTTATAATAACATTTTAGTTCTTGTAATTTTAGTAAGTCATCTACTATTATATGTTGAGTTGTTTAAAAAGCGGTTCTGTGTGTGAATTGTATTTGCTCAATGTTATAATTCGCACTGCTTTCTTTTGGATTGTCATTAATCAATATCCTTGATATCGCCATGTCGTGATACAATAATTTATAGATAATAGCAATGCATTATACAATAAAAAAAAAAATTCTAAAGGTAGCACATGTTTTAATCTACTTAATATTCCTAAAGTTTTATAACACTTATTTGATACTTTTTTGGTGTGTTTTTTCCAATTTAAGTTAATGACTAGAGTTAAACCTAAGGAATTAAATTCTTCCACTCTCTGAATATATATATATATATATGTTATCTATTTTGTGTAATGTTTTGGTGTGGGTTTGTTTGGCATTTGGAAGGTCATAAATTTAGATTTAGTTTTATTTAGTGACAACTTGTTAATATTAAGCCACTCAAGTATTTCGAGAAGTTCATAATTTATTACAGATTCTGTACGTTTGTTTTGTACTGTATCACTGAACATTTTAATAGTTCTAAATAAAGTAGTATCATCAGCATATGTTATATATTTAAACATTTGGCTGGCTTGTGGGAAGTCATTTATATATAATAAATATAGTAAATAATAGTGGTCCAAGGGTCGATCCTTGTGGTACACCAACTTTTATAGGTAACGTTTCAGATGTAGTATTACCAAATTCGGTATAAACAATACACTGATTCACTTAAGTAATGAGTGACACTTTTATCTAAAAACAAAACAGGACAAGACAAGCATGCTCCATCCAAAAAGCGTCAGGTAGCTACTGGCCATACGACCCAAGTCAGTTTGGTGCAATGTAGACGTCCAAGAGGATCCGCAGGAAAGCAGAAAGAAAATACAAGGAAACTGGAATTGTGGCGCATATAGTAGATTTTGCGGAACAAACAGCGCTATTTGGTCAGATAGACATTTGGCTGATAGGCAATGACAAATGCCAAGAAACGATGCTTCACTGGACGCTTGTTTGAAGCCTAATCTGATTACAAAGGTGTCTTCAAGGATTTTGCTCGGCTGATGCATCACAGCAGTCGGGACATCTTCCCAACGACGAAAATCACAAGGATAAAGAACTTGAAACAAGTGTGTTATCGCCTAGTAGTTGTTGTATCCTAACTTTTATTCGATTTTTTGTTACATTTTTGTACTTGAGTACGACAAATCAAAAAAATATTTTCGAGAAAGCCATGCCGTCATCAATCACGTCTTATCGAACGAAGCAGACACGTAGAAATAACGATCGTATATAATTATATGTATATATATATATATATATATATATATATATTGCGTTTTTAAATTCGCGACGTTATCGTTTGTATTTGTCATATATCAGCACAACAACTCACTCATCCACTTACTCACTTACTCATTGTGTAACTCCCACGATACCATGTTTTAATGCCACACGTTTGGAAATAAAACAGATTATGTGCACAGCAATAAGTAATTGCCACTCGCATGACCTGATTTTCATATTTTAGTGAATTTATATATTCGAAGGCAGAAGTTTATATATAATATTTATAGGTTAATGGTTGGCATGGCTTCTGAAGTAGATATTAGGTTAATAAATCGTATGTATAACTTATTTGTTTTATGTCTGACATCACAAATGTAAAATACATATACGCCGTACATAAATTTCATGCAAATCTACCAAGCCGTTTTGGCGTAAGATGGAAATGAAGTCTGTATGGTACTGTTCTTTTTTCTAGATACCAGATTTACAATACGTTTATGTTTTATGTGACTTCAACAGAATTATAGAAGCAGTACAGAAGATTTCTAAAATGACAAATAAATTAGCAAATTGCATATAGTTTCATAAGAAAGTAAAAATGAATCATCCATTTCATGAACACATTACCAAAACTGAAGTAAAACAATATTGTGGAAAAATGCTATTTTTTGCGTTTTCCTTGACATTTCCCGCTATATTTGTTGCCAATAATGTTGGGAATTAGTCCCTCAATTTGAGGGAATTAGTCCCTCAATTTGAGAATAAAATCTTGCCTGGCTCATGAACTGTATTATATATTGTAGTGTTGGTGTGCGCCTAATAAAGCCTCTGACAGCCCAGCTCCTGGCCTTCACGTGGCGGAATTGTTCTTTACTGGCAGGAGAAGGGACAAAGGCGGATATTTGGCGTCTTGAAATCAGACGCTTCGGACAGATGGGGCTCGTTGACCTTGACTGGTCGCCTCTCTAAGGTAAACTCTTATGGGGTCATGATACAGTTAAACGAAAAGTGCAGTGTACTTTTGAGAAATAATTTTTTTACAAATTTCACTTGCTCTGGCATAAGTGCATTTAAGTAGTCAGATTTCCAGGCGTGATCGTAGAAGCTGTTGACAGTAAAATTGTGTATTTTGCTGATTTTACTAAGCGGAAGGTATTTGGTAGCAATTTGTCTAGTTGACCCTTTTGCCGGATTACTGTCTGCATCCATTTGTAAATATACACGGGTGTCATACACAGAGACATTTTACGAGATCTAGAAATATTAGATTTTGACTAAACTCGACCACCATGCCAATGAGATGATGACAACAGCAGGTGAGAAGTTTAAGAAATGTTGTAGGTCACATTTTCTTATAATCAGACAAAATGTTAACATGGTCGTCAAATGGGAAAACAAACAGTGTGCTGACCCCTTATTTTAAACCTCCGCTGCCTTGCGGCTATACCCACACATGGGGAAGTCTAAAGGAGGAAATCCTGACAGCAAATCCGAGTCGGAGTCCCGAAGGCAGTCCGATGTTGTGTTCAGCGTCTTTCTGGCAGCTCCTGCGACGGCACTGGTACCAAACTGTATCAGCTCTGGCTGTTTCTTTGGATCCTCCAGTGACGTGGAGAGGTGATACCTGCTGCACGGACAACAACTTGCCCTCCATATCAACTTGCCCAGGCCTGTGTCCTGGAGAAAAAACTCCAGCTTTACCTCACGGTGTAGATTGATCTTCGACACCAGGGCGCAGGCCTATAGTCTTACGATAACAATTAGTTTGCAAAGAATGTTTACACGGTATGTTTCAACACATGGTACTCGACAGAAAGATACCATTCGACGTCATCGTGTGAGTATCACACAAAAATCAATGTGCATTTCTGTTTGTGGAGTAAAACTATGGAATACCCTACATGAAAGCATCACCAGCAGTAGAAGCATAAAGGCGTTTACAAAACTATAAGTCCCATCTTCTATCTATGTACTAGATCTAAGAAAAATATCAAAATAATTCTAACAAGACATTACATTGTATATTGCTTTATTTGTGAAAATGAAATATTTTGTAATATGTTGTAATAGTACAATAAGTAACCATACTGGTTGGGGGTGAACCAAACATAAATATTACATAACTGTTCACCCCTTTCCACCAACACTTATGAGTATTTTCTGTTCACAATTCAGTGCAATTGTTTATGTTGTTGTTGGAAATAAATTACTTACCACTACTACTACTACTACGTCTACTAGTACTACTACTATTACTACTACTACTACTACTACTACTACTACTACTACTACTACATGGCAAATGAAAATAGGACAGACTGGACAAAAGATCGGTACCAAGATAGCAAAGCATGTAAGGATGAACACCAGCACGGAATCATTCATGCTTAATAGAGAAGAAATTGAGGATGCACAAGACACGTACCTGGACTCCAAAATAACAGCCAGCGGAGATATAGAAAAAGAGATAAGAACACGGATTTCAAGGGCCAGTTAAGCGTTTGCAGCACTCAGAAGCACATGGAGCAAATTCCAAACGGTCTAGGGGAGGGGCACGGTCACGTTGGCCCATTCAAACAAGTCTACGGGCACGAAAAATTACAAAAGTCTGGGGGGCACATGGTCTCCCTGGATCCGCCTATGAGCTATAGGTCCACATCCTTACTCACAGTTTGTCTGCTACTAATTAAGGGTATAAAGGTAAGTTGAACTGTAGGCATCCATCATCTTGTTGAGTGTTATTCACGTTCAGGAGTTTTTGTCGTGTGTACATGTATTGTACATGTATTGTACTTGTATTGCACATGTATTGTACATGTATTGTACATGTATTGTACATGTATTGTACATGTATTGTACATGTATTGCTACGTCTTCTTTGTCTGTAATGAATTCGGATTGGACAGTCAGAAAACAGCTGTGTCATCACCAGTCAACATCGAAGACGTCAGACTGAATGCCGTTGACAGCATCACAAGCCTAAGATTACAATATTAAGCCATTTGTTCCTAGATGTTGAAATTAACATGTTTATGGGAAACGCTATAATAACGAAACAAAAGGCTATATTGTGCAAATGTTGTTGTGTTTTTGTATATCAGCTCTGTCCGTCTTAAAGACTAAGCGAAATTAACCTTTTTTATTCCTAATATGATTGAAATGTACTCTAAAAATAGTGTCCTGATATTCAACAAAATTTTAACCCCCTCCGTCACCTTGTTCAAGGCCCCTTTTGAGTTATTGCCGTTTGAACATTGCGAATGATCAAACCTATAATGGGATTTAATATTTGTTGATATCACATTTAATATAATAATCGTATTTACAAATATGCCGCTGGACGTACCAAGGATTTGTCTTTTTAGTTTTTTAGTTATTACCGTTTGAACATAGCGAATGCTTAATCCTGCAATGTATATACGCGACAGCGGACATCTTTATTGCAAGGTTGAGTATTTGCTCAAAAAGTTAACACAATTCATGCGTACATCCAGCGACAAACTTGTAGATAAGATTATTATCTTTACGACGATATAAAACATGTTAAATTCCGCGATTGCAATTTCATAGTAAAGACCAGCTGCTGTCTCGAGAGACAATGTTTGTTGTAGCTGCATCAAGTAGGTTGACTTGGATTTCTGGTTTACCTGGTATGCTTCGATGTCATTTGCTGAACCACCAGTGACTCTGTCCTCAGCAAACGTCGTGTCCGAGCCATCGTAGGCGTCTGTGTTTGAGGATGTTGCTTAATGGCGGTGATTTGCAGCGCTGCAGGATCTCAAGATTAGAAATTTTATCCTGCCATTTTACGCCAAGCAGTCAACGAGAATTTCAATTTCATATACAGTCTGAAACAACAGGCTGCACCGCCGCACGCCGTGCTAAAGGATAAGGGGCGCGATCAGCGAGCTTATCTGTGGTTACGTAGTAATATCTGACAGGCTGGTTGCACAAACGACCATGTTTGAACTAGCTAAGTGGCATGAGTTCGCAATGAACAAGCTTAATATTTGGCACATTATATTTGATAACAGTATTAAGTTTACGTATAAGAGTTTCAAAGATATTAAAAATGTAATTGTTCACTTAGTCTTTAATAAAAAAAACATTGCCGGCGACAACCTTTAATCTTTGCTTGACTGACTGTGTTTTCTGTAGAAGTACACGCACACACGCACACGCGCTCGCACTCACGCATGCACACACGCACACACGCTCGCACTCACGCACTCATGCACGCACACACGCACGCCTACGACCCGCTTTTATTTGCGTGAACCAGTGTCAAGGGGAAGAGGGGGTTATTTGGTTGCATTTTGTGGATCTAGGTTGTGCGTATCCCTGGTTTTAGCCCAGTGGCAGTGCAGTTGGAGGTGCTGTTGGTTTTTTTTTGTGCGCCCGTAACTTAACCTTCTTCTCTCGCCGTCTCGCACTGTCTCGGCTCGACTGGTGACATCGGGAAGACGCGGGGGGGGGGGGGTTGCTGTTGAAATGTTTTTTATTACTGCGCCGCCATAACTTAGGTCACGGTGGCACATTAAAAATATTCCAGGGAACACGGTCACGGGGCCCATACAAAAAGGTCTGCGTGCACACCCTAGACACGCCTATGATAACTAAACGAGGGCATTTGAGAAGGTGGTTTGCTTGATAGTTATAGTTAAAGGATCGATGTAGTGGGTTCTTTGATAACGGATACAGATGTGTTGTAATACTAGCGGACGATAGTTATGCGTGTTAAGCGGTAACAGTTAAGCGAGGGTAAACAACATATCATCCAGTGAGGGGTGGGTATAGAGAGGGGACAGAGGGGGGAGGTATATGAGGATAAAGTAGGTGTGGGGGAGAGATAGTCCACAAAGACACCACTTAGGAAATATGGAGACCGGGACAACGTGCGCATGCACACACACACACACACACACACACACGCACACATGCGTAAGGGCACGCGCATGCGCATGCGCACGCTCACACACACACACACACGTGCGCGCGCGCGCGCACACGCGTACACACTCGCACACACAAACACGTACAAACTCGTACAAACACACACAGTCGAACCGTCGAATTCTTATTAAACGTTAAACAGCGACATATCGAGTCGTTTGAGAGATCGAATCGATCGATTAACCACGCCCACTAGGCGTGTGACGCGCGAGATCCCTGGCCGTCTGCTATTCCGGGAAATCCCAGAATCGTCGCCGAGACGTTGGCGACGGTGACGGCGACGGCGACTGATTTATGTAAATAAGATGTGGACGCGCCAGGTTTCATTTGGCCAGACTGCTTGACGGCGAGAATTGCCCCGGCCGTGCGTGTGCGTGTGTGTCGTGTGTTGTGTTGACGTTGCGACGCTGCACGGCGTATCGAAGAAGAGGCGACCATGACGACGCTGACGAACGGACCGATCTCTCTCGCCGAGTCTGGTGGCGTGTCGCTCCCGCACAACGGCCCGACGTCCCACCTGCAGCCGCCGCCGCACGCGCACATGGTTGGCGTCCCGATGAAAGACGCAGACGCCGTTAAACTGTTCGTCGGGCAGATCCCGCGCAATCTCGAGGAGAAGGACCTGCGGCCGATCTTCGAAGAGTTCGGCCAGATATACGAACTGACGGTGCTAAAGGACCGATTCACCGGCATGCATAAAGGTTCGTACAGAGGCGGAAGTGCCCTCGGCGACGGCCGGCCATCGCCTGCGACTGTCACCATGTCGCCGTGTCGTGTCGTGTCGTCGGTGTCAATTGGCGTTCGCCACTAAAGTCTAAACCTCCGCGAAAAACCGCGCGCGGGTGTCATACGTCGACGACGGATGTTTAACTCTAATGTTTACCTTGCAGTCAATAATGATCGGCATAGGTGGTTCTTCACTTCGCGAACTAATACTACTAAGTACTGTAGGGCTATAAGTAATGAAATGGCTACAGTTTCACTCCATAATTGCGCCTACTACTTTCAGTAGCGTTGTCAATATTTCTAACGCCAGCGAGGGCGAATATTATTTTATCAATTCTGGGTGGCGATAACATGTTACCTGAGGTACTTCGATTGTTTTATTAAATTAAGTTGTAGATCATTAGTCTAGATGTGGCAGCAGTGGCCCATCGCAGATATCTGACGACGAGGTCTAAGTTTTCTGAATCACTGACTCAACATTAGCAGATTTGTCACTTCGTTGCAGACTGCATTGATACAAATGGGCATGGATCGTGATATAAGCTTAAATTATTATAGACTGGGGGTCTCTTAGTTTTTATTCCACCAGGTGTTTCCTTCAGAAAGATTCTCAGCCTTAACCTAGGCCCAAGAGCAACACTAGTTACACGGTGATAATGTGTACATGCTAAAGTTGCTCTTTTTTCAAACTGTAAGATTCCCTTCGGAGGTATATGATGGCATGCTTGCTGCCTCTCAATAATATTGTAATCCATGTTGTGCCCCTTATTCCTCTCCAAGACTAGTCACATTAATTGTTTTGTACTGGCAAGTAATGTCTGCTGTCTTTCTCCTACCACCTTCTCATCTGGCAGTGGTTGATCTGTCCATACTTACACTTTCCCATGAGCCTTTTTTGCTATGTCCAAGCTGCCTATGGTTAGCTGCCTCTTTTGTCATTCCTCCTACTTTCTGGCACCTCCTTCTCACAAACTTTTGAAAGCTATTACAACCAAGCACTAATACCAATCCATTGAAAGCCAGATGTCTGGACACCATGTTGTCTGGTAATCATTATGTTATGTTTATTTTTATTACCATTTAATCCTACCAGTCTTTAAGACATAGCTAATTATTATTGATCACAACAAGAAACTCCAAGACATCCAGACAAGTAATACTCTGTCGATCCAATTTCCCATAAAAGCCTCCTACAATTGCCCGTAAAAGTCCACACCAATTTCCCATAAACGTCCCTTCTAATTTCCTGCCAATCAATCTAAGCACTGACTGATGAATCTGCAGCCTCTGTAAGTACCGTAGATCTTAAGCATCGACTAATGCTTGTCATTTCATTGCAGCAATATATTCATCTCAGCGAACCTCAAAGTGTATATTATAGACCCACACTAGTATGTACTGTCCCGTGTGAATATAACTTAAGCCTGTTTGTTTTTGTCCATCCATCTGTCTGTTTGTGTCTGTCTGTGTTTGTCTGTCTGTCTCTGTCTGTCTGTCTGTCAGCATTTATCATTATAATTACCTTTTCACAGGATTTGTTTCTTTTTGTTGTAAATATAATTGATCAAAGTTTAAATGTGACGGTGATGGGCATCCATAGCTTCAATAAAGCCATTGAGTCTACCATCTTTCCAATGCTTAATTTTTTTAATCCATCCCATTTTCTCCTAGTTATGCTATGTTTGGTTGTTCACTTTTTGTACTGCTAAGTACCAGACTTTTGAGTCATCTAACATTGAACTAATCAAACAAAAAAAGATGTGCCAAAAAGAGTCTGAGACCTCTTAGCTTGGAAAATGGATTTGAATTACAACAATGTGTTGACTTTGAAAAAAATTTCTGAACCACTAAAAGCCAAATTCCAAGTGAGATATCTGACATTGGCAATTTTATAGCATTTTGCGTCATACTTTTTAAAAATGCGTCACAATACTTAACATTTAATTTGGGACACATTACAGGACAACAGCAATTTGAAAGGAGGTATGAAAACCAAGATGAAACAAATCCATCATGCTGTTATGTCACACTGGAGACTGCTCTGTGGACCAGCTAGACACAAAAGTGCCATTATTTCCAGACAGAGCCCTTTCTTCAAACAACTGTGGAGACAGGGGTCTTCCTTGGCATTTACTGCCTTACCGCACTTCATTTTCCAGCTAATGATAGGAAGTTTTTGCCAGAATTCAGGTTGCTCTCGTGAACCAATTCTGCACGAAGCAGATTACTAGACCTCAGCATCTCTGCAGGTTTTGAGATTATAATTATTATTTTGTGAACAGACAATGTGCCAATGTTGAGAGAATCGTTATTATGTAGGTGGACCATTATACACACCAAAGAACTATTAATTGGCATTCTGCAAATATTGAGAGATGGTGGATAGGTTTATACAGCCTGTATATAATATCTATATATGCTATTAAAACCCATAATAAAACCTTACAATGCCTAAGACGAACAAGATGATGTAATGATTTTGACTCCATGACCATGACCATGTTCACATAGTGAAAGATGAGGAAACTTTATTGGGTCGACATTCTAGCTTTAGGGTCCAAGGATAAGGAAACATGTTAACACGGCACCATTGTACTAAGACATTGAGCTTGTGATGAAAATCCAACAATAAACAGAATCCATTGCTAATTTAAGGAGTTTTTCCAAAATGCGAAAAGCTGAATCACAAAGGACACTATTTCTGCGACACACCGGCAAAAGTGTCCCAATGGTGCATCCTAGAGTTGAACATTTCCAATACAAGTTCACTGTTTAGGAGCAAAATATATTTTAAGGAACAAAATCAGACTTATTCGTGAGCTCATGGGAATGTCGGTGAAACTGTTTCCTGGTTTATCCATGATGCAAACACACAAAATGCTTATGAAGGAACTATAACTCAAATCTGCATGGCAAAACAACAAGTTATTGTGATTTACAAGACAGACCTGACAACTAACGATGAAGGATGAGGGAGCATAGACGGATCATATCGTGGCTTCAGTTTCCATTGAGGACGGGAACAGGAAATTAATAATCCAAGTGCCGCATACTTTGTTATTGTATTGTGAAATGCTCCATTAGGCTTTCTATGTGTTTGCTTTCTTTGGAGCCATATATTTTATTCTCATTTGCATTTTTTACATTCCCATAATGCACCGTAACACTGGTTTGGAAAAAAGTTGTGGGGCAACTGGCTGTATAAACTATAATGTATTTTATTTTAAATATTCCTGTGCATTAAGAACAAGTGAATGGAACAAACCGTGTATTATTCCCCATGGCCACTGGACATTGTAATAATATTGTCTATAAGTGGCAGTTAATGTTGTAGAGGGCTTATATTATAGTGATTATACACTACTTCTGTTACCCAGGTAAAATGTTTGGATTCTACCGAGCATGAGCTTTATAATGCTATGTCATTTGTCGAAATATCTTCACTTTTTTATCTATTGGTAAAATTAAGGCAAATTTATAAAAACTGTTTTGAGAAAAGAAGTAATTTTTAGTAAAATGATCTAGCTGTTGGTTTGTAAATGTACATATTTTATTAGTTTTGGATTACATGTCGAGGAAAATAGTCAGGATGGTGAAAGACGAGAATATAAAGCATGCATTTCTGACAAAATCAAAAAATTTATGGGACATGACCAGGATTGCTATTTTTAGCTCATTTGCAAAATAGGCCTGTGGGACGTATGTTATCATTTTGTGCAAGCTACATTAAATGTTTCCAAATCTTATGATATTTTTCATCATCAGTTGGGTATCCTGGTCACAGTCAGGTTGAGCAGTTGTAGTGAAATGTTCATGGACACAGTCAGATTGTGATCAGTCTGTTCCCATGGGCATTGTGTGAGAGATTTTACACGAGATGCCCTCTATGTAGGGGAGAGATGGAGAAAGTGCAACTCCCAAGGCCTACTTTTATTTCCTGCCAATACCAAAGGATTTCTGATAAAACCTGCATCATCATCTGTCTAAGCTGCATTTGAAATAGCATGTAGATGTGCACATGAATGCCTGAATTATTAGCAACATCACACATGCAAAATGAGGTTTAAGTAACTGCATTGTTAAAGATATGAATCGGCTGTCAAATATAAGTAACATCCACAATTGCTGAGTTTATCCTTGTAAACAATGGGTGCAATGTTGTTTTTTTGTTGACATGTATATATGTGATGTATCAGAAATGTTTTGGCTTTAGTGCATCTTTGTGGTGATGAGTTTATTATTGAGTGGAGGAAAATTGCTGGGATTGAGGCCAGTAACTTGAAGATAAACACGAAGAACATAATTGCTGGGATTGGGGCCAGTAACTTGAAGATAAACACGAAGAACATAATTGCTGGGATTGGGGCCAGTAACTTGAAGATAAACACGAAGAACATAATTGCAGTTATCAGAAATGCTACTGGTGAGTGGTGAATGGTGCAGTCTATAGAAGACAACATTGTTGATGAAAATACAAAATACAGAACAATGGTCCAATAGATGGACTGGCCCAAACCGTTCAACTGACCACTATTACATGTCCTTTCTCCTATTCTCACTTGTCTTGACATACATTTAGTGCATGTCCGTTACCTCTCAACTGAAGCTTTGCCATTTTCTCCTATCGTATTCCTATGCACATCATCCTTCGTGGGGTGTGGTGGCGCAATAGTTAGAGCTTGTGCATTCGAAATGTCTTGCTGCCATTTCGAACCTTGGGCAAGTTCTTTTCATTCCATATTTCATGCTTTATCGAGAGTTCTTTTCCATGAGCACTTTCTGCTTTTCCATGGACAATTTCGTACTTTTCTATGAGCAGATGTTGCCATCTTTGTGGGCCAAGTACAGTGTATGCAGGTGGACAGGTGGACAGGTGGACAGGGGCAATAGATGTAATAAGGTACAGGTATGTTCATGCTCGAAAAATGTGAAATCACTTGAGACAGTAGAAATATTGTATTCCTAAAATGACCAATAGATCAGTTCTACCATAAAAAATAACACTTCTTCAAAAATGCATAAAAGCAAAACATATCAGAATGTTTTCTTCACCTTCTCTTCTGAAGATACAGTGAATTCAATCCCAAGTGTTTGATATCGTTATTCTTATGTATTTCACACTCAATTTACTCTTTTTCTTGTCATTTTTTGTTTGCTATCAGTGAACATTTTTAGATGAATACCTCTGGACGTAGTCATCTGAGGAAGTTTGTTGGTCGCGAATGAAATGTTACAAGAAATAAAGTAAATTAAAATGGAGAAAAACATAAAATGACAATAATTGGAACTATGCTGATGAAGTGAGACATGGAGTGCTGTGACTAGAGCTCCGGACTATCAACTCAGAAAACCCAGGTTTGAATCCTGTGCTGTCGTTTATTCTACTTTGATCCAGTTCACTCAGTTGTATGAATGAGTACCTGGCTATTGACTGTATGACTAGTCTTTGTGCATTCATTGCATGGCTGAATGCTTCCCAGAGAAGTCGAGCTGGTGTTTGGTTGAACAAGTCTGCCAGGGAGTTTTGGGTAAAGCGCTTTGAGCAGTTCTAAGAACTGGATACTGCGCTAAGAACTTACCTTTACGTTTATTTTTTGAAGTGCTTCACATATAAATATTTAACATGTTTTATTAAGCAATATTTTCTGCTTTCCTTGTGTAGGTTGTGCCTTCCTGACATACTGCGGCCGAGAGAGCGCAATAAGGGCCCAGCATGCATTGCATGAGCAGAAGACGCTGCCTGGGGTAAGCACCAAACATCGATGTCGTTCGGTTATGCAGAGGTGCCAAATAATGTTGTTTAAAAAGTGGTAGATCAGTACCATTTTTGTGATGTGACGGTCATATATATATTATAACAATCTGGTGCCGTGGAGAGATGTGGATGGGGGATTCCCCCTTTGGCAGAATAAAATTTCAGTTTTAGTTTTCTTACATATATTTGCATGCATTTTTGAGATGTTGATTAGGTAGTACTGGTATGTTTTAATATATAAATAATTAATTAAATATTGTAAACTTGGAATTGTAATAATTTAGTGGTAGATACTTTTGATCTAAAGTGGTAGATCGGTAGATTCCGTAAATGTACAACTTTAAGAAATAGAAGTATTATATCACCCAAAATGGTGGAACTCCAGATGTGCATTGCCATTTACGAGGGTAACAAATTTCCATTGGAGTTTTAAGCAATAAATGTAGATATTAAAATCAGTTCACTTCAAAAATGTAATTACCTTTATTAGTTTTAAAATTTTGATCTCCATAATTAAAACCACTGTTAAATATTCCCGTATATATGGTTTTATTTGCAAGGTTCCTTTTGATTCCATGTTGGCACAAAATCGTTGTCTAACTTATTTCCACATAATAGTGTCTGTTAATTACTGATTATTGTAAACAACTGTCATTTCATCACTAATGCGATTCATAATGTCTCCCCACCATTCTGGTGAAGACATGATCAATTCGATCGCAGCTAATGATCATAAACTAATAATTAGTAATAAACAGCCATCACCGATCTCATTAATCAACTTGTTTGATTTGAGTAGACCTCACAAAAGACCAGCATACAAGATCTTCCATATTTACTATGGATCACGACCACAATTTACTGGTAGGAAATCTTTGGCTTATGGCAGGAGCATTGTACTCTGGCACTGTCTCATTCTTTCTTGCGCAATCTCCAGTACTTATCGCTGCGACGCTAAATAATTGAATCTCCATTTCACATTGACTGTGCGGGTAGCGTCACGGCGGAGATAGGCTTCGTGCTTCCATGCTGTCTCTTCTCCCATCGTCGTGGCCTGGCCTCTTTTCAACTCTCAGCTGTTCTCCTGTAGAGAGTCATTAATATTTTATGGCATCGCAGTGATGTAGTTGCGGGTGGGCCTGCTGTTCCCATTAGATCAGATGGACGTTTTGTGCACCCCTGTAGGGCCAGAGCATTAAACACTGTTGGTAACAGTTTAGCTCACTTGCCATATGCAATCTGGCTGTGTTGTTTTGTTTCACTGTTTCTTGTGATGTTTGGATGAGTTATCGTGATGGAATGTGAATGTCATTCTCCTAGGATAGTTGTGCTGACGGTTTTTATTGTATTGAAATAACCAGCGAACTGGTGATCATTTTTAACATCTTTTGTTTATTTAGACAGATAAAATTGACAGATATTTAATAAGGGCCAACGATATGCCACATGTAGATGGAGTAAATGTTGTTGGACTCTCAATAATCCAGTTACTTTCTAGTCCACTTGCCATTGGGAATGTCTGACTGGATAACTGTCTTATTAAATCTTGGAACATAGTTTCTTTATTTCCGTATCACGTTTTGGAATCTGGACTGAACTACACCTGCATTTACAACCCTTGTCAGTAATGGACACATGTTCTCAATCCAAAAAGTGTCTGCATAGTCTCTACAAAACCTGTTGAGCATATTTTTTAAACAACAAATTCTTGCAGTGTTATAGGTTTTTTGAGCTACAAAGTTCTGTTTCTTCATAAATAACGAGTGTATTTCATTAGCGTTTGAACATCTGTATTTCTCTCACCTTACTGAACACCACTAGATGGTGTCTATGGTGTTGACTTCTGAGAATTTCAAGTCACCATCTACCTATTTCTGTACTTCAATCCTATTGCCTCTAGGTATTCACACTTCAGTCAATCATCCTCTGTGATGCATGCTGGGTAACCCAATTTCCTTCAGTCTGTCATCGATCGACATTCGAAATAGCAGTTCTGATCCTTATTTGATACCATAATATCATGTCACTATAACACTTCACCATTGTTTGTTCAGATCCATGTCATAATATAGTGCAATATCTCATTAAGTTTAAGATCTGCACAAACACCTACCAAGCACTTTCATCCAAACAACATAGTTATTTACACTCGATGCTCACACCAGCTAGACAAGCCAAACAACTTCGGTCGTCTAGTTTGAAGTTGCTATCTGTTCCTAGGGTTAAGACAAAGGCTGGAACTCGAGCTTTTTCAGTTGCCGTGCCAACCATATGGAATTCGCTTCATCATTGTTTGTTCAGATCCATGTCATAAGAGACTTTCAAGAAGCTGCTAAAAACACATTTGTTTCTAGCTGTTTTTGGTGCTTAACTCTTTCTAGTCAGTTTTTCTTACATTTTAAAACAATATATATATATATATATATATTCATTTTATTATACCGTCTTCTAAAATTTTTTTTAATATTTTTGTTATCATGCTATCGTTTTTATGCTTTGTTTTTACTCTCTATGATTATTCTATTGATTGTGTACAGCGCTTTTGAGCAGGCTTTTATGTATGAAAAGAGCGCTTTATAAGTTTGGTATAATAAATAATAATAATAATATAATGATACAACGAACTATCGAGGCATCGCGATAGTCAATGTGACGATAGTGTACTATCGGTAGTAAATTTTATTACTGACATTTACCATCAATAGTACATTGATAGTAATAATAGTTGGCAAAAATAGATGTGTCGCAAAACAGTAATAATAAATATAATGCAAATCGTTTTAGGCAAACAACTTGTTGCGCTAGTACATATCATTCATACACACATATGTACAAAACGAACTATATAATGCAGTTTGCCACGTAATCCTGTGCAATTTGTTTGCCAAAAGCGATTTTTTTCATGAATGTTTCCTTTAGGGTCTAAGTAAACAGAAAATCAAAGGTAGCAATTTTACTTTTTGTTTTCAAAGGTTTTATGGGGTCTCAAACTTATATACACCAAGTGTCTCTATTATCACCCAATATGCCAGCATCAACGGTAATAAAAGAAACATCACACAAGAACAAAAAAATAATTGAAAAAATATGAAAAAACTCAAGTACATTTTATAGACACTAACCCACCTATTGTACAAATCTGATTTTACCATTTTGAACATCTGGGATTTATTGCAATAAATATGAAATTGTACTCTGATATCCTATTCTGTTTTTGCCGAACCTATATGCTATTGATGTTGAATTCACAGTCAGGCAATATAACTCAAATAACACATTAAAACAATGGTTACATTTTGCAAACTACTGTTTATTAAGGCTCTTCCATCACATGTAACCAGGAGAATTATATGGGTCGTCTTCGTGGGTTAACCTGTATTCTGTTGTTTCCACAGTCCACACGCTTGCACAACGCCGCGCAAGGCAAGCCATTCTTTTGACACGAACAATTTGTCTTCCCTTTACATGAACCCACACATTCGCATCTAACCAGTTCTAGAACTGCAAGAGAAGCTGGCTTAACCAGACATCTCACAGGCGACAGCTTTCCATCAGCTTCCTGTTCCCCAGTTCCCATCCAATGCCATTGGCGAGTGGAAGATCTGGTCTGGGTTCTTTGTATGATTTGTCTCGACTTGACATGACATCTCTGTCAGTGTGAGGCCTGAGGGTGTTTAGTGTTGGGGGGAGTTTTTCACCTTCAAACTCTGTCCTGAAAAGCTCCCATTGCAGTTCCGAAACAGTCGTGCAGAAACTCCTGCTGGAATACACATTGCAGACGAACCTCACGATGTGTTTGGTGACAGTTTCTTCTTCCAAACATCCAGATAACTGGAATGTTTGAACAATTTCGTCATCGGGTGCGAGTGCTACGAATTTCACTATCCCTGACTTCTTTGATATGTTGAAGAATTTCCCACCCCAGTCTGCACCCGTGAAGTTATGGAGTCCGACCAATGCCTTTGCCTTCTCAACTCCTGTTGCAGCACATCTTTCCTTGATGTCAATTGTTCGGAAGAACTTGCCTCTGCCAGTTAGTAGCTTCATTTGATCTGATACGTGTATTGTGCAAGTTGCAACAAGATCCATTAGCAGACCACACATAGATATTTCGAATTGATGTGCTTTGTGTTATAACATCAATCACACGTAGGGGTATTTGAGTGTCAGCCTTCTTGTGACTGTGGGTTGGTAGGTTCATGTTAACAATGTTGTCTTTGTGTATGTTGTTGGTCCAAAGACAACAAGAAGCCCTTGTTCACTCGTGGCAAAATGATCCAGCAATCGTTTGCTAAGATATTCTGTCAGTTGGGACTTGGTGTCAACATGGGATACAAGTAGCTTCAAGGGCACATTGCGTATGTTCATCATGTCTTTAATGAAGAACTTGACTGGCTGTGTAGTTCCTGGTCTATTCACCCGAGTCTTCCCCTTCAACGACCTAGTAATATACCTGTCAAATCATCATTCTGTCGATTCGCTTAATGAATGCGTCATCCAGGTCACGTCTGTTGTCCATACTCGGCAATTTTGTCATGCTTTGTACAACAGCTTGTCCATCGATAATGATGACACTGTCTCTCTCAGTATGTGGTGGTTCTGGCACGTCTTCTGTAATCGTGTTCACCAAATGCACATTGATGCTGTCAGCTTGACATTGTGCCTCAAGATCAATTGGAGCTGCATGGTCGCATACGGCTGTGGTGCTATGGTTACTTCCGTGCTTACCGAGTGCTGGTAGTGAATATCACTCTACTTCCTTCATAAAGGAACTTTTGTCACTTGGAATCAATAGTTTTCTATTTGTGGCAAAGAGTGATCTTGGTGTGACTGCCATCTCGTAGTTCCCGATGGAGTCCCCCAGTTTGTTCACCAGACTTGGACATGATTGTAGGATCACCAAGAAATGCACAAGTAACTGTCGATCTTTGCAAAGTTTCATCACCTTGTTTCCAGCAACAACGCTGACTTTCTTCACACACATGCTATGTGTCATTAGTATCAGTTTCTCCATTCTATCCCAAAGAGACATGGGAGATGCATTGACCAATCTGTTGGCCACAAACGTCTCGTACCGTGATTGCCCTTTTGCATATGTGTTGTCTTTAGCATTTTTGGGTATGCTCATCATTAATCCCAGGTTTACTAACATACCTCAAGTATCGCATTACAACAAGGCGCGACTGTAGTTAGTTATGCTCTTTTCGACACAGGTCAGTTAGAGATGAGTACTGAACTTGAAAATCACTGACGATACAGATCAACTTGGGGGCGGTGAATAGAAAACAATTTAGGGCAGATTCATTTTGTGTGATTCCATTAATCCCTCCCACTACTTTCAGTCCTCTGATGTGCTGTTCTAGCACGTGGTCCACAAAGAGGTTAGTGAATGGTGTTCCTGTCTTCTTTACACAAAAATCACCTTCTTGAGGGCTTACCATGTCTGCAGGGCTCTCTGTCTTCAGCTGATACATTTGAGCGGGATGCAGTGGCATCATTCTTCGAACTTCTCTGTGTAGTGAGTACAGATATCATCGAAGACATGAACACATTCGATATCTCGTCTGTGGAGACCTATTCGTAGCTTCTGACATTGCTCTACAAGGAGAATCGTTGACATATCACCAAAAACATGTTCATAGTTCATTCTGTTGCATGCTAAAGCGTTCACAATGTGATACTCCACACCTCTTTTGAATGCCTTTTCACCAAAGATCTGGCGCACTGTTGCTGGAGAATATATCCCTTTTTCTATGGCTACTGTGTCGAGACCACTGTCCTCAATGTACTTTCCTAGTGCACGCAGCGCTGCAAAACATTTGGAGTTCACCTGCGCAAAGAACCCAATTTGTGTTTTCTTGGGTAGACAGTATCTCCCAGTGGGTCGACACCCAGTTTGGTTATTCGCTTTCATTGCATTTATGTTGTTGAATTTTTTAGATGCATAAGAAAACTTGTTTAGCCTTTATACTTACATGGATCATACAGTCTGTTTACCCTCATAATACCCTCAATGCTTCCCAGAGAAGTCGAGATGGTGTTCATTCGAACAGGTCTGACAGAGAGTAAAGTATAAAGTGCTTAGGATTGGATACTGCGCTATATAAGAACTTACCATTACTTTTTATTTGAAACATAATGATTGCTTTGAGAACGTGGCTAGTGTGTATGTTTAAAATTATATTTGTGATTGTATTCTTATCTGTTACTTTTATGTACAGCGATGTGAACATTATTGGATATAGCATTATATAAAATAATAATAATTATTATTAAAACAATCTTTTTAATATTTTATTCTACCACCCTCCGGGTATTTATTAAATGACAGATTTTTATGCCTTCAGATATGTGAAGTATTTTGTAATTACAAAATCATATAGAAATTGCCATATCTTGACCAGTGTTGTAACTTGAACAATGCCATCTGATGAGTTTTCCTGGATTCTGTTGTGTATATGCCAACCCTGTAATAGGGGTAATTACCCCTGTAGTAGGATAATTACTCCTGGTCACTCTTCCAACCCTGTTTGTTTAGGACTTGTGTCACCCCAACTGGGCATTGCCTGCTAATTGCTGTCTAAGTAATGTGGCATGATTTAGGGGTAAGTGTGAATTGGGTGAAATGTACTCAGTGTCTCAAAGGGTGACAGAAGTGGGTGGGGTAGTTGACAGCAGTAGGAGGTTGTCAGTAGTCCTAGTGGGGGTCCATGGGTGTTTTTGGGGTTGAGTAGCTGTTATGCACATAAAGCTTAGTAGAGAGGGTAAGGTGTTTTATCTCGGAATTGTACAATAGGTACAGAAGATAAATGAAAGACAAAGCAATCTACAGTCGCGCCTCGTTATAAAACGGATTCGGTTATAACGCGGTCGGTCGTGGACCCCAAATTTCTGCCACCAGGGGGACAATTGGCTCCATGGCAAACTATATTAACACGGTAATAACTGTCAAAATTGTTTTGTTTGAATTGCAATGAATCAAGAGTGAGGTGCGTCACTATGTTGCCGTTATTTATTCTGCACTGCCAATGCTATCAAAGGTATAAGTTTCTTTTATTATAATTATGGTCAATTTTAGCTTTAGGAAGAGTAAATGTGGAGTGAGGTATTGTTTGTTTCATGCCCACATCAAACGAATCGTTTCCATTCTGCTAGTCATGCTAATGGCTTCCTTGGATCACAGGTTCATCTGGCTTGTAAAGTGCAATTGAAATTCACACATACAATTTGCATAAGAATGGGTTAAATACATTTTAATGCAGACAAATATTAACTTTTTGCTGCGATGAACGCAGAGCTACTGCCTTTACTGGTGCACCAAAATATTAATTCGTCAACCGCACATGAATTGGTGAATCGTAATATTGTTCGGAACGCCGCACATTAACTGTGCTTTCTAAATTGGTATTTTTATATTGATTGAAAGAAGAAGTTAAGCCAATTGTGAGCGTACTTATAGCTTTAAAATCCTTAATCAACTCTAACACAGCGTTTGTCAACTCATTTGCGAATTCAGCTGCTGAGTGCCAGGTTATTATTTTAGATCTTACATCAGCGGTGCCATATTATCGTTCAGTTGACCGTGGCCTGTTGGTCCGTTGTTTATTTTAAAAAGGTACACAATTCATTAATTTTATTCAGTTCAATATTCAACAGTGTCCAACAGTGTATGACATTAAAACAGAATACATATTGACATTGACTGACAGCTTTATAAGCTTCATAAACTGCATATAGACTGCGTGATGTGCACAATCTGGCTTCAATGGCGTTCTTTGTGCAGCAGCGGTGTCGGTCATCATCGTAGCGCCCCTAATAGTAGATTTGGGAACGCGTTATTGCACCACATTTATAACGTGCCCCGTTTATAACACGGATTCAGTTCATGGCTGTTACCAGTAGATATGAGTATACAATGTTATAACAGAAACATTATAACTTGAATCACTGGTTGCTGCCAACCACTGATAACAATAAATTGAATTGTTGTAGATACAATGTGCAATTGATAACTACAAGTAGACAGTTAATACACTACCATAAATAATAACTAGCAGTAGTGGCGTACGTGGTTGGTAGACCCAAAAATAAAATAATAATTCTTTTCACATATATATACAACAATAATGCTACATTGCAGAAAAACAAATCCAGTAATAAGAATGTAATATGTTGTAGTATTTTCATAAACCGTTTAAAACTAATCAAATAATAAAAAAATTGAGATAACCTCGATAATGCTGTTAATATGTGCATCTGCGTGGTTATCTGGGTCGTATTGTAACAACAGTCCATGGTGATCATATTTCTTCCAGGAAGTCAATATTGTCTACTACGAAGAATATTGACTTTCCTTTTTTGACAAACTGTGGTAAACAGTACCCACCAGTTGACTTTATTCGCTCCACAACACCACATTCGACCCTCTTCTTAAGATTGAGAATGTCGCTGTAGCTTGCCCCGAGATTTAGATCTGATAACAAGTTGATGAGCACCTTACTTCAAACTTTGTTGTGCATAGACAATGCCAGACCCACAGACAATGGAGTTCGTGTGCGAGTCACAAACCCCATTCTGATGTGGGTTGATGGTTAACCTGTTTGTCCGTTTTGACGTTTTGTACAAGTACCTGTGATACAACGTCGACAACTTTCTTCACAGTTTCATCTCTCTTAGCTGACACCAATTTTGCCTTTGTACCGAACAACAAATGTTTCAGGAAGAATGCTACCGTTCGGGGTTTTCATAAGACATGCTACCAGTAAAGTGCCATGTGTAACGGTGGTTCAACAGTTCACTTCACAACTTTAACTACGTCATTGAGTACTTCCTCCGACTCCAGAGAGTTTACGTTATCTGCAGCTACAGAAAGAGTTGTTCTGTTTACCATATGCTCATTTTCATTCCTTCTACATGGCCAGACAAATTCTACATCTTTGCATTTTCTGTTATCAAACGTTTCAGGTGAATTTTGAAGCTGGAAATACCTGGATTAACACCATTTTCACATAACATAGATACGTATTTGTCATTTATGTCGTTCGTGTTTAAAACAGTACCAGTTGAAAGTAAGCATTTCCCTGCATTTATAATGTCAATGTTTGAAATACAAGTTCCATCACTGTCTTTCACCCATGTACCGCGTAATCTAGCAGAATCACATTGACACTCAACCTTCTGTAAACAATCTCTGTGATACCAAAGTTCGTATTCAGCAGTGTCACTTGGATCCTGTAGCAGTGGTAGGTTTGTCCTGATTCTGTAATTACATGTCCTTTCCTGAATGTCCATAAACTGTCTGTCCATGTTATTAGTTTGTACAACGTGCAGTTTGCCTTCAGTGGGGTGTTCACATTGAATTGCACTTAGGCTCAGTCCTACTACGTTTCCGTACATGGCCCGCATTTCCACTCGCATCATTCGGTTTTAATGGACGCCCAATCTTTGCTGGTGTTACACGGGAAGATAAATCACGGAATCTCTTTCCTGCTCTTTTTAGCATCCCTTGTGAACTACACTCTTGTAACATTCAGAGTGGTATGTCATTTGTTCGAGTTCCCTTGAAGACAATGTTTCGAAATGTTCAGCAATTAAGTTATATTGTGCTTCACCATATTTTGCCCACTTTTGAACAAATTCCAACAGGTTGTTGACTCAAACCAAGGAAACGTTCTTCACAAATGTACGTCCTTCCTGGCTATCTTAATTACAAATTATACCAGCTTGGTCAGCCATTTTGAGACGATCATTTATTACAGAGGACATATTGTATTATGACCCACGCAAGATGCACTGTCACAGATGCCGTCTAAAAAAATAAACTACGCAAGAACTATCATTAGGCCATGACAACAAAATCGTGAATAATGTCCTAATTGTTGTTCCATACTATAATAGTATTCATAGATTCAAATTCGATGCGATAAACATTCGACAGGGTAAACGTAGTCTAGAACTAAAAACAACAACATATATATGAAATATATCAACATATGAAATAACTGTTATTGAATTTGCACATCGATTGTTTCTGAAACATTTTTTACGCAATGTTGTATTATATTAAACAGTGGATTTGGTACCAACCGGATCACAAGTGGTATTATCGCTCATTTGGATATAAGATTCAATGTCCATATGATATAAGGTATATGTAAATAAATACAACTAAGATATATCATAACATTATACAAACCATTGGCCAACTAGCTATTACTGCGCATCGTTTGCACAAACGCTTTTTCATGTACGGATAGCCATTTTGACAGTAATGTGTAAATTAAAAGTACATGGAATTAATATGTTTAAGACCCTATAAAAACTTTTAAAATGAAAAATAAAATTGCCACCTTTGATTTTCTGTTTACTTTGACCTTAAAGAAAATATTCATACAAAAAAATCGCTTTTGGCAAACAAATTGCACGGGAGCCTATTGTTGATACATGGCAAACCGCTCTAATACAAGTAGACACAGAAAGCGTACAAGTATTAAAACATGCTTTTTTCAGTTTCATTTTGTAATGTTTTTTACCAACATCAACAATAATCATTGACCATAGCAACATCATTCGGGGATACACCATTTAGGGAGTCGGTTGCCATCCTTGGCAAATAATGACGCCAACATGTATTATGGTTTAGGCATACTTTTCTTTTTGAAGTTCTTTTCCTAGGTCCATAATGCTATCGCTAGACAGCAATGTTATTTACAGGCAGACTCCACCACAAGATATTGTAATGACATTTTCCAGAGCCTGTTCTTTCACATCAGACCCTTTGGGCATTATTCTCTCTGACACGTTATTTTTTAGACGGCCGTTAGATTAGGGGATCTCTCCACTAGCTGTTTGTGAAAGGTAAATGCGATTCTCGAAGCTTCTAAGTTGCTAATAGAATGACCTCTTGATACCATTACATATTCACGCATTGATCAAGCCTTAGTGTTAAAAATTGTTATGTTATTGGGAACGTACTTTACTGCAATCCATCTTCATTAACTGCCAGACCAGCATTGACAGTTGGTAGTTGGAACCTTGGACCACTACATTTCCTGTGTCTAGTGGCACATGGTTGAAAACATCCTAGTCTGTTCTGTTGCATGGAATCACACTCTTGAACTAGTGGTGGGTGGCAATAGTGGCAATAGTGTTCAAATATGCCTGGTATAATGCCAAATCAAATACTTGTTTGCCGAATCAATTGCACTTCAGCCCACTTGCGGCCAATTGTTGGTCTTGATTGTTGGAACCAGGAGACATCAGATAACAATGCCAGAGAACTTGCAGTTAGGCCATTGGCCTGCCTGATCCCAATAGCAGATATTTACTGTTTGAATGTTTTTTTGTAAATTTAAACGTTATGTGGGTGAAACATGCAATTTGGTGGACAGTGTCTCTTCAGCATATTCTTATATTATGAATAGTGTATTAATGAAAGAGGAATAGACTGTGCCATGTTATAGGAGCTATATTAGAGCACAAGTATATAATTAGTAATTTTCGTAATTTTCTTTATATTGCAGTGAGGCAATACACATGAGAATTAAAAAAATGTCTATATGGTCATGGTAATGTTGAGCAAGATATTTGTTTATTCCCAGTTGTGTATTGTCGTTCTTCCTCCTGGTTCCCTTTTACAGCATTGAGGTTTCTGTAGTTGCCTTGCATGGCTCCTTGTCAGCAGGGATATAGACATAACCCCACAAGAAAAAACCCTCATGGACAAACCGTTCAAGGACATAATTCCCTTCACACAATTTGTTGTTGTTATTTGATTTTCAAATCGGGCAGAATCAGTCTTTAAAATAAACACAAGATGTGAGTTTTATTGAATCTTAGCTCAGGATACACTAAACAACTGACAGTTTTAAAGCAGTTAAACATGATACATACAACACAAGTGTGTTATACTGGCATACATCACGAATACAAATCATCCAGCTAGGTCATTCACCAGGGTTCTCAGCCGTAAAAGTCTGACACAATTAGACCGCCTCGGCAGAACACTATAAAATGCTGCGTGCGGTTTTAATGTCTTCCTATGCTGCGTTTTTGCTCAACCGCCGATCAATACGACCCATGGGACTGCAGATATATCCTCCCTCTGATGACGGCCGTTCCGTCGATATGTTTACATGTGTACAACTCATTATGCAGCACTTGTTGAAAGATGCACGACGAAGATTGTGTTCTGGATGAGAATTTAAATGGTGGCATCTGAGGGTTGCGTGTTTGTGTAGTGTGAGCATGTGCGTCGGGTAGTCGGCGAGCAGATATGTCTGTCAGGGATACCACATTAAATACATCAAAGTGTTTGATAGAGTTTTTTGTGCTATGACAGACTCAGTCGGGATATTTTGGTTTTGAAGCTTCTGCTGCCATTTCAAACCTTGGACAATTTTGTTCACTCCACCTCGGTTCACTCAACAGTGAGTTGTATGAATGAGTACCTGGCTTTATACAGTGGGGATATTTATGTACAGATAGGCTTCATGCAGTAAGTACAGCATGGTTGAATGATTTGTAGACATATGGATATGGTGAACAATTTAACAGATCTGCCAGGTAGTGTAAAGTGTAAAGACTTAGAAGGACTGGATTCTGTGCTATAAAACAAATTTGCTTACCTTTGCCTTTACTTCGTTATAAATCAAACCAATAGCTTTGTTTGTATGTACATGGTGTTTTCCATACAGCAGAGTATTGAATAAGCTAGAAATAAAAAGTGAAAGATTAACCATTTCCTATTCAAATGACCAAATCATCTTCAAACAATTGCTTCATTTCGTACATTTAGGTAGCATTAACAACTTGGTTTGATGTTTCATAATTGTTTGAGAATCCCCAAATGGCAACAATGCCGGGGATTGCCAATTAAGTAAACTGTATTTACAGCCATCAGAAAAGCGACATAATCAATGCAGAGGTGCAGGCACATCATAATTTTAAATGTGAATTCGTAGTTCAGGCCTCATTGTTTAGCATCGACAGTCTCTAAGCCAGTTTTGTTTGCCAGCTCATCGCTTTAATATTTAATGACGGTGTTGATAAAGAAATCAGTGCTGCAAGAGAAATCAGTGTTGCAGATTTCCAGCAGTTTGAGTTTCTGAACTGTTGTGACAATTTCGATTCTACTGAATTTATGGGTTTCACATATGCATAGTATCAGTGTTATAAAATCGATCTAAATAAAAATCTTTCTAATCAAGGTGGCCCAAACCAGGTATAAATGTCGCAGTTTTATGATAGTGTTTTTGTGGCGCAAAGTGCTCCAGGGATGAATGAGTCATGTGGTAATGTGAGGGGGAGATCAAAGTTAAATAAATGTAACAGTGTATGTATTCACCAGTGCATGACAAAATGCAGTCATCTGTGTAATATATAATAATTTAAATAGTGGTTTTAATTATTGTTATGGAAAGCATTTAATACTCTCACAATTCAGTTTGTTGATGTTAAAGATCAATGGAGCTCAGTTATTCAGAATTTAAAGTAAATGTGACAATGTTTCATAAAACTGAATCATTAACCGTATGATAGTTAATATTGTTTTTAATGCATAAAAATAAGTGCAGGTGCTAACCACTAACATCGTGAAATCAATGAGGCGAATGTTTACCACAAGGTGTGAATAAAATGAAAAATAGGTGTGTGATGGAAACAGTTTGTACAGGGACATTTGACATAGATTCCCGTAACTTTGTACAGTAGGACCAAAAGTACACGAGCACACCTGCCTTTCTGAACTCTGTATGCGTCCAAGTATCTTGTAGGGTAAAAACAAGACAGATGCTTAAAATAAATAATTATCTAACTTTACTATCATAAGAAAGATAAATCATTAAAAATACTGGTACCCAGCTGGTTGGTGGTTTTGTAACTTTTGAATAATTAAATACTTTAAATCTTTTAACTGCATCATCTTAAAGAATATTTAAATTAACAATGTTTCACTTCACATTTGTTCAGAGCTTTTTGCTGCAGAATGTTTGCTGATAACAATCATATTTAATGGGAATTTGACAGACCAATCAATCAGGCAATGAAAAACATTAGATTTCACCTTTAAAATTTAAGACCTAGATTCATCTGTCAATAACTGCAGCGATTTGATCTGTACATACTTTATAAAACCGGCATGTATCAGTTCATCAACAAATCACATATTAATCAAAAATAATAAACGAGAAGAAGGCTAACAATATTTTAGTAACACATTTTGTTGTTTGTAACCAACAAATACACTATAAATGATAATTAATTCAGTCTCACAATTTCTGTGAAGCCGTGGATCAGTGAATAAAGTGTTCAGCCAGAACCTTCCAATGTTCATTGCTGAGAGTGCATTACACACCGTTACACTTCGATACACATCGTTACACAACACGTGTGTACTTCCCCTTTAAGTCATTTGGCATTTGTCACGATTGCGAGCAGTCATAAAGCAGCAGTTATGATTGCGGTGCAGCACAATTTTCACACACATCAGTTAGTAGAATTGTTGCTCTCCAGTGTGTCCCTGATGTCCAGAGGCTGCCTCGGTACAGGTCCTCATATGACACTCAAGACGGTTTCCCAAAGTATTTATAAACAACATTTCTTATGATGTACATTTGAAACAGTTTCGTGTTACAGCTCGTAGATCGACGCTGTTTGGAACAGTTGCAGAAAATTTGTGTACCTTTGTGAAAGATTGATTTACATCCATCTAATGTATGGGACAAACCCTCAAACCAGTTAGAACAATTAACAAATGGCGAATTTTGAAAAAGTGACGATTTTTTCTTCCAAAATGTTGTACATAGATTAATCCTTGAAAGTTTGTTGTCCGATATGAGCACTGTCTAGAAGGAAACGTACCCACATGCACGCACACACGCACGTATGCACACACGCATGCACGCAATAACATACATAAACGTACACTAGCTTGATTGTAGTGAGATGTATTTTAGCATAAAAGATATATCAGATTACAAATCAGAGTATCACAGCATAAACGGTATAAAACCTGCCTTATATACTACATAAAATATACAGGATATATAGGCGCTGGAATTACATTAATATTAAAGGGGCTGAACCAAAGCTTGGGCACCACTCTGCTGTCGGCGCGACTGATGACATCAGAAGATGGGAGTATTGTGGAAGATTTTTTGCAATGACATTCAACATTTTTGAACGTCTTCAGGCTATCTGAAAACCTTGATTTGCACCCTCCTTAAGGCTGGCCAACAACATCTACTTCAGGCTCTCCAAAACATTTAATTGTACCAACAAATATTGGGGGGCTTAGATTATCTCCAGTCCCCCACCAACAAAAATACTCCAGAAAATGTACAACCCTTACCTAAATATTGGGGGGCTAATCCTATCTCCAGCCCCCCTCCTCAAATATTTGGTTGGGCTCGCCTTAGGGATAGAACACTAGACATGACCAAGACTAGTACTGTGCTGTCATACTGACATGCACATGCCATGGCTATGCTGCAGATGTCTTGCGTTGATCCACTGCCAGTTACTCGAGTTAATAATCAAATGGCGCTGATCCGGCGTTGAACCCCAATTGATGGTTGGTAGATGTACACACGGCCTACATTGATTTCTCTCACTCGACACCTTCTGAATCACCTGTCATCACAGGCTTACCTGGATCACCTGTCATCACAGGCTTACCTTGATCACCTATCCTCACAGGCTTACTTGGATCACCTGTGATCACAGGCTTACACGGATCAACTGTTATCACAGGCTTACCTGGATCACCTGTCATCACTGGCTTACCTGGATCACCTGTCATCACAGGCTTACCCGGTTCACCTGTCATCACAGGCTTATCTGGATCACCTGTCATCACAGTCTTACCTGGATCACCTGTCATCACAGGCTTACCTGGCTCACCTGTCATCACAGGCTTACCTGGGTCACCTGTCATCACAGGCTTACCTGGATCACCTGTCAACACAGGCTTACCTGGATCACCTCTCATCACAGGCTTATCTGGATCACCTGTCATCACAGGCTTACCTGGATCACCTGTCATCACAGGCTTACCTGGATCACCTGTCATCACAGGCTTACCTGGATCACCTGTCATCACAGGCTCATCTGGATCACCTGTCATCACAGGCTTATCTGGGTCACCTGTCATCACAGGCTTACCTGTGTCACCTGTCATCATAGGCTTATCTGCATCACCTGTCATCACGGGATTATCTGGATCACCTGTCGTCACAGACTTACCTTGTGGCTGCACATAAGTAGGGCAGGAAGAATTTGTTACTGTTATAATCTCCAGTTTTGGTTCGACAGAGTCTGTCTGAAGGGGTCTGTAGGAGTTATCGACTATTTGCCTGATCACAAACAATCCATCATCTTCGTTTCATAAATCCCACCTTGTTCTCTATTATGTTGCTAGCCACTCCAGCAGGAGTATCCTTTCTGGAAGTTTCAGTATTTGGTGCTTTGAAGTGATGTCTGTGTATGACTCCCTGGGTCATGGATGTCCCCTTTCCCCTTCCATATCTATGCACAGTTGCTCCATTTCGCCACTCTGCTGGTATCTCTCCCACGCTGAAGCACACATTAAACAGCCTCGCCAGCCACTTGATTGTAGTCTGTCTGCTTTCACCAGTTCCCCGATAGATGGTGTTGACAATGTGTGTTACAGTTGTAATTATGTTTGCATGGGTAAACAAATGTGGTTTCTACAAGATTTGTTACAGTTGTAACAAAAATATGAAGAATGTATCTTGCGATTTGACAAGACTATCCTTTTCAGACTTAAATTTCCGTGATCAAAATTTCCTCTATGGAATCCTATTTCTTACTTGGATTCAATAGTCCATTACCATGCGGAGAAGATTGCTCAATAGCAACATAATTATAACTAAAAAAAGCAACAACAAAATGTATACAAAACAGGGGTTTCCACCAGTAGGGTAAAAGGGTAAAATTACATACCCAAAAATAATTCCAAGGTACAGATACATACCCAAAATAAATAAGATTTAATACAATGAAACTCATACTTGATGACGTTTTAATGGTGAAGAATTATCCCATGCCAACACATTTATGCTAGCTATTCTGTGATTGGCTTAACGTGGTATTCACTGCGGGATTGAAGCCTTCACCTCAGGATAGAACATGGCGTACCGGTATATTGGTAGGCTTAGTGTAAAGAATACAGCATGCTGTCATGGCTGTACATCGTTTGCGATATTTTTGAGTATTAATTGTTTCTTGGTGATGAAAAATAACACAACAAGATACCATACTACATCATGAATCGGACTATTTATTCTAAAATGTGAAGGCAAGTTTTTTGCAATTTTCCTGCCGACTGCTACATTTGTCATTCATTCTCCAATAAAACATGGAAATGATCACCATGAGCCGGGCGGGATTTCCGACTCCAAATGCCGGGAAATCACTTCTCCGAGCATCTAGAAATCAAATTTTTTTGGGGGTGTTCCACAGTCTAAAAATTCCGTACCCAAATTATTTTTTCTGGCCGAAAACCCTGTAAATGTGAAAAATGAATGTACAATTTGAAAACCAGTTTGCAGAATTATAATAAATGTAAATTTCTTGGAGCAGTTCCACAGTGTGCACATATATTAGAATATCTTTCTGCATCAATGTGACAACATTGATGCAGAAACAAAGTTTGCAACAGCAACCTACACAGCAGTTGTCATTAAAATCAGCAGTTGCTGAACATGTCACTAAAAAGCAGAGAAGACAATTTGCCGCGCTGTCAGTCGGTGTTGTTGCATTATTTGGTGGATTCTGTACACGCACAGGGACATTCTGGGACGGTGTCCCAGAATGCAGAATCCATGTATCAAATACACTAGAGTTCCACTCATCATTCTAATCCAAGTTCAGGCACATAATCCGAATCGTGATATTAAACGTTTACTTTGTTTGAACGCATCGTGTATTCAAAGTTGGTTGACGCCATTTTGTTGCCAGTCGAACATAAAATTGGATGTGTCTAAGTGTGTTTTCGATGGTTTCATTCCCCGTGCAATTTGCTTGAAGTTGTGAAAGACCAGTTGTAGTCACATTCGTTTATCCATATCAGCTTAAAATCCACCGAATTTGTAGTTATTTTTGGTCTCAAATGATGCATTAAAATGCACATGTGCAGCACTGTTCGCCTCTGCCATTGTTGTTGCCTAGAAACCGTGACAAATCGCGATGATTTTTGATGAAAATGTTGCGTTAACTCCATCGAAAGTAAACAATGCCGCCATTACTGGCTGCCTTGATCTGGCATTACAGTAAAAGCGTGGATAGATGCCCCTAAATGTCCGGTTTCTGCAGAAAATTCACTGTACATAATAATATATATCAAAGTCACAACAGCTTTTATTTTTGGTACGTAATATTACATAGCAAAGTCTGAAAGAGTTAAAGCAGTTGTAATGATGGTTGGACAGAATCTGTATTGTGATGTTGACTGGGCTTGTTACAGTTGTAACAATGGTTGGGCAGAATATGTATTGTGATGTTGACTGGGCTTGTTACAGTTGTAACAATGGTTGGGCAGAATATGTATTGTGGTGATGATACGAATTGTTACTGTTGTAATGATGGCGGAGAAGAATGTGATGGTTGTGGGTGATTTTTACGTTATTTGTTTATATTATGGAACTTATTTATATTTATACATTTATAGTTGTGCGGGTGTTTAACATTCTACCTTGATTCCATAGGAAATACTTAGTGTAGTGATACTGTTCATTCTGTAATTGGTGGTATTCTTCTTACAAATTACCTACTTGATAGACCCACCATATCACGATATACGTGTCATTCAAAATTTTAAAACATTTGTTTATTACATTTTCCTTTATACTCTCTATTCTTAGTTACGTTTTGTCTCTACTGCCTGCCAACAACAAACCAACAACAGTGTGTTAACAAACCCTAGCCTGACAATGTATTTGCCAATATTTTTTAGCCTGTATCTTATTAAATGTTATCCCTTCCGTGAATCGTTGACACAAATGAACTGTAAAGAAGGACGATACTCAACCGTCTGATATTGTATTCCTTCTAGTAACTGACACCGCACCGCCCTTCTGCAATTTTCTTTCTCCGATTACTTTTGTCGTTCGCGTATGTTAACCTTTGCATTTCATCTGCACCGAGGCACCTTCTGCAGATCAGCAGTGGTTTGTCTGTTGTTTGACCCCTGCCTCTCTACATGTCACTGCTTCCTTTCATGTGTCTCGTATTCATTCATCGATCCTTCTTTCCATCAGTGCCAACCAACGAAGATGTAATGTCGCGCTGACATGTGCCAATATGGCTGCCAGTGTTGACCTTTACACATCTCACAGCTCGGACGACGACGGTAATTATTCTGTCCACATGTGTTCACGTGTCCACTGGGAGGAAATCACAGGTTGCATACGTCTAATTCGAAACCCTGTTACAGACAAAGGCATAGGGACAGAGGCTACTTGGAAAATTCAAGCGAATCTTACCGAAAAGTAATCTGAGTTTGTTGTCTTTGCAACTTGTGAATGGTACTGGAAGTTATACAATGTGTGAATTTTTTGGATGCAACTTATACAATTTTGAGGCCAGCTGTTAAAACATAATTTATCTTATGGAGCACCTTGGTTTGTTGTCTGGAATCATCCTCTCCAGTCAAGGGAGACAGTAATATTAGACTACACCTGGTACGTTGCCAACACAAATGTACGGAATTTGCTGAAAGAATTGTACTTCGTCCCAGTTGCTGCCTTTGCTTGTCTTGATTGTGGGAACCAGACAACATCAAAGAGCATTTCCAGGTACAAGAAGAAATCCTGTCTGTCTCCATTACAGATATAATTATAGCTGATGTTTACTATTTGAATCTTTCGTATTCTGTTTTAACATTTTGTGGGCAAAACATTGAAATCGCAAACATGTTCCTGGCTTATTAAACACAATCTCACTGGCGGTAAACCTTCAACATATTTATTCAAGTATTCAGATCATTATATTAATTAATGAGAAACAAACAGGGGTGTTTAACCCTCCGACCAGCCAGGGCAGATTCATCGGCCGACAGTCCCTACCTTTATAATAACATTTTTAGTTTCTGTGCCAGGTAGCTGACACGTAAACATTTGGTATCGTTGGATAGCTGACAGATTTTTCAAGATGGTGTATATTTAGTCATGAGTAGATTGATTGACAGCTAGTGACTGCCTAGCGGACAAAACATGTGACCAAGTGGCAGAGAAAGTTTGGTGGATTTACCCACGTAACAAATTGATGTATCCATTCATAAAGTTTAGACCCCCACGCACGTGGTATCAATGGAAAGCGCTGTTATTAGCCAATCTGCCAAAAATGAAATAATCTGTCTAAGTAGGTAGATCCAACCAAAATGTCAACTTCAAAATATCTAAAAAGTAATTAAACCATTTAATAGAACACATTAACCTGAGTTCTCTTGCAAAATTTTATTGCATTATCTTTAATAGTTTCTGAGAAAATAAGGGTTGAAAATGCGACCCTTACTTTTGACATATTTAACAATTCGCCATGTTTACCCCCCCATAGATTTATAAAATGAAGACTTAGAACACCATAATTTGCAGTAATTATTACCATCGGTACCTAGTTTGTGCGTAATTTTTTTAGCTTGCACAGGACTATACTTAATCAGATTCAGAACCCTGAAAATATCCAAATCTTCAATTTCGACAGGCGTCGAATGACCAAATTTTATAGCGGAGCACATCCCACCTGAAAATGGACATATCTCATTAATTTTTCATCATACAGAAATATTTCAAGATTCCAAATGATCAGGATAACACATAGATTCCATTTTGACATGCAAAAAGCATTTTCAAACGAACCTTCAAGCCATGTGATGATGACACAATCCTTCAGATTTTGCTTGGTAGCAAAATTGCAAAAGTTCTGACACAATGTCTATTGGACAAGAAGACAAGGGCTATTTGTCAGTGAAAGTTCCTCTTAACAGCTCAGCACGAGTGATGTTGAACTTCTTACAAAAAAATCCAGGGAAAATTCAGGTATCTCTGCTCTCCTCAAGGAAGGCTGTAGGTGTTTCAGTTCCTGCCATGTTTTCTGGCCGTCTTGTCTTAGATGGTGACACAGTAGCAGAAGACTATTGTTGAACTTGACTTTAGGAAGTGGTGGAGGCCTACCTCTTCCAGTGTGTAGCAAGCTTGTTTTAAGAGCTTGAAATTGACCATCATCTGTAACAGACCATTTGTTTCTCTAAGTTAAAAGTTTGTAATTATTAATGAAATGTTTTTTGGTGAATAATAATTACAGATCATTAAGGGTTATGATGGAAGTAAAATGTTGACATGTTTAGTGGAGACTATATGCATGCCAGTGAAGATACACCTGGAAATAAAATATTTGAGTAGATCGTTTCGTGAAGATTGAATATATTAGTTTATGTATTATTAAAAGTACTGTTGAATTTTATCCCGATACTCTGCTATTTAGGCCAATTTCTAGTGGTTGTAGAAACCTTTCAGGAGAGTTGGTGAGCTACAATCTTGCATGTAGCACAGTTAAAGGTTGTTTATGAAAATGTGCACACATTTTCTGTTCTCATTTTGCCCTTGCCACCCTCCCCCAGAGTGAAAATAACAAAGAGATGAACTATGATAAAACTTTATTTGTTCACAAGGTACATATACATAGCATGCGTTTTGACTTAAAAACAGTAACAATTAATGACATAATACTGATTGAATTGGAGTGACGTAATAGCTGCAACATGTATAGCAAAACATCTGAAGATAGTTAAACTACCCTAAGATACGTCTATGCAAAATTAGAGAAAAAGCTGCTGAACGGTTTCTGAGATATGGTAGCTAACGACGCACGGCGGGCCGCGCTCGGCAGACTGCTATGGACGATGCACGGCGGAACGCCGTGGACGACGCACAGCAGACGGTTAGATCGTTAGATTTGCGAGACATACAAAAATTAAATACAACAAATGATGAGTCATGTGACAAGCGCCCCAGTGGCAGCTATTTAATTTTCTCTGTGTTTAAACTTGAATTTTACTTATTTGTTTTACTACGACACTGGTGAGATTTGAACATCGTTTTGATAACATTACCCTGAATGCACGGAGCTGTTCGTTCGTGTTATTGGTTTTATATGTGCATGTATTTCTGCGACTTTTATTCCGGTGGCACACCTGTACCCATGGTGACCTACACTCGGCAGGAACTATTCGCCCATAACATTACGAGTGTCACTGGCGGAAGGCTGCCTCAGCCTTTGTTCGACATGTTAAAGGACAATGGAATTTGTGCGGTCACACGAGGCTGCAGAGCCGGTCGCAATCGCCATCGTACAATACGTCCAGTAATTGGACGTCGGCCCAGCTTTACACCCATTTATCACCAACGCGGTGTTAACAACGCAAACATTACACGTGTGAAACTGTCGTCTCGTCAAACTGATGACAAGGATTTTAAGAATCGTTACACCAACATCGCATTGATCAATGCAAGATCTGTGAAAAATAAGACGCTGACTATAAATTAGGAAATTATCCAACACGATTGGGATGTTTTGGCCATCACCGAGACGTGGCTAAAAAAACTGGAGACGAAGCGATTGTGGCTGAACTGACGCCTCCCGGCTACACATTCAATCATGTAGCACGTGCCTCTGGTCGTGGCGGCGGAGTTGCCATAGTTCATCGAAATACCTTCAACACCAAGATCCCCCAAAGCTGCCATTCACAACCATCGAACTTCTCCGTCTGCAACTCACCAACCCGTTCATGTTGAAATACAATGTCTGGATCGCTTATCACCCGCCTGCATCAAGTAAGACATCTGGAACAATATCGAATTTTTACGCTGAACTTGAGCAGCTATTCATCGAGGCATCCATCTCCGTTGTTCCTACTGTCATCATTGGTGACTTCAATGCTCATTTTGATGATACCCTCAAATCAGAACCACTTCGCACTCTATGTGAATCGTTCAATCTAACTCAACATGTACAACGCACCAAACTGGACATATATTGGATCTTGTGATCAGTCAAACTGATGACGACTTCATTACTTCCGTTGCTGTGCATCCTGACTCTCTGTCTGACCACCATCGCATTGAATTCACACTAAGAGCACTGAAGCCGGCAGTAAAAACTAAGACGATTGCAAAGCGGAATTTCAGGAACATTGAAACAGATGCACTCCAAAATGATATCGAGTCTGTATGTGCTGACATGACATTGCGTACATGCGCGAATGATCGACAAGCAGAGGATTTGGTGGATATATATAACACCTGTCTCACTGAGTGCCTTGACAGACATGCCCCGTTACGCAATGTGAAAGTAAGAGACAGCACACCACATCCTTGGTACGACTCTGACATCGACGACGCCAGGGATAAAAAGCGGAAACGGGAGAATGTGTGGAGAAGAACTAAACTGGAGATTCATCGGCAATTATATGTCACCGCTCGTGAAGAATGCACTGCTTTGATATCAGCACGCAAAACGGATTATTATCAAAACCGCCTGGAGAAAGCAAACAACAAAACCATGTTTCGATTACTGAGATCGCTTGATGGCCACCGCATACAGGAACACCCTGAATTCCATTTGACAGCCCAAAGATGCGAACAATTTTCACGTTTCTTTAGTGAAAAGATTGACAAGCTCCTGTCAGGTCTGCAGTGTTTCAACATCATCGATAGGCCAACAGATGAAAGACGTTGTTTCACTGACAGTATCCATGCGTTTGATCCAACAACGAACACAGAGATCACAGCGATTTGTGGTACTACTGGCAAAACGTGCGTGTTGGATCCTCTGCCTGAAATTCAGCTAAGAGACAATGTGACAAGTATTGTGTCTGTCATCACACGGATTACAAATGCTTTGCTGGACGAGGCAGTCATGCCAAAGTCGCTGAAGTATGCAATTGTCCGTCCGCTTTTGAAGAAACCATCACTTGACAAAGACATTCTGAGCAGTTATAGACCTGTGAGTAATGACGCATGTTTCTGACCAGCAAATGGTTGAGTGCTTTCAGTCGGCGTATCGGAAAAAACATTCGACCAAAACCGCGCTACTATACGTTACAAGTGCCATCAAAACAGCCATGGACAATAAACAAGGAACCATCTTGGTTCTCGTTGATTTTAGTGCCGCCTTCGATACTATCAACCATGACATCTTGATTAAGCGTCTACGTTTGCGCTATGGCTTTGTTGGAAAAGCACTGGACTGGATGGCATCGTACCTGATAGACTGGACGCAGCGAATTGTAATCGGTGACCATTCGTCGAGTATTACTACTCTAACGACAGGTGTCCCGCAAGGCTCCGTCCTTGGACCACTGCTCTTTTCATTATATGTCCAACCTATCGGTGACATTATTCGAGCCCATGGACTCTTCCACCACTATTCTGACGACTTACAGATCTACTCACATTTCGACCTGAATCGTTTCGCTTTAACGGCTGCGGTTCAACAAATGGAAGACTGTTTGGGTGAAATAAAGAACTGGATGGCATGGAATTCTATGTGCATGAACGACGGCAAGACACAGTATCTTCCAATTGTACCCAAGTCTGCAGATGCAATCGTTGATGGCACTGTGATTCGCGTTGGTGGTTCTATAATTACAGCTTCAAGATGTGTTCAAAGTCTCGGTGTCTTCATTGACAGGCACCTAGATATGAAAAAGCAAGTGTCGCAAACTGTCAGCGCATGCTCATTCTACCTCCGCCACATCAATCAGATTAGCCGTTTTTTACCCAAACCAACAAAGGAACGCGTAGTCAATGCCATCATCACATCGCGGATTGACTACTGCAACGCACTCTTGTATGGCACGTCTGCAGTTAACATCGCGCGTCTGCAACGAATACACAACTCGGCTGCCAGACTGATCCTGCGTCGTCCACGTAGTGACAGCGCCACGCCCCTGTTACGTGAACTTCATTGGCTGCCTGTTGCGTGCAGAGTGGATTACAAGATACTGGTACTCACGTACAAAGCCATGCACAATGACCCGCCCGTGTACCTGTGTGAACTTGTGCTCCCATATCAACCGGCAAGAGCACTGCGCTCTGCGAGCAGTAACATGTTGGAAGTGAAGCGCACTCGTGTCAAGGCTGGGGACGGCTCGTTCGCTGTAGCTGCTGCGTCCCTATGGAACACTTTACCGAGTGTTGTTAAAACCTGTGACACTCTCGCCAGCTTCAAATGTCGTCTGAAGACACATTTCTTTTGTGTTTCATATTAGTGCCACTACATGAACACTGCCCTCTACTAAAACCAATTTTAATTAGTTATTGTATTCGTAATGATTATTCATTATTCCTCACGTAAACTATTTTATATCAAATGTTTTAGTAAATTATTTATTATTATTAATCATACAGATATATATTTATTTATTAGTATTATTTTATATAGTTATTGTGCTAGATTGATTATTATTAATATTATTTAATTTTGATGAATAACTGCTATTTATTTACTTCTTTATTTAGAAATTCTACATTATTCAATATGTATGTATTTATTTTATTCTTTACCACTAAAATTTATTTTAAATTAATATACATATTTATTGCAATTCTACCATTTTTATGTATTTTAATATGTTGTGAAGCACCACGAACAATATTGGATGTGGCGCTATACCAAACAAAATATATTATTTATTATTATTAAATACAAAAAGACAATTCGATCAAAGACTAAATAAAGAAGATGCCACAGGTACACACCTGTTAGATGGCGAACTTCAGAATCCGAAGTTCCCGAGTGACCGATGACAGCAGGGCCGGCTGCCGTCATTGGCTATGCCCGATTCGGTTGATCGCGCGACAGACGTTTCAGTCTCCAACTTTCATGTAGATACGCATCACAGTATGACTTTATACTTCAAAACAGTGAACGTCACAAAAAATACTAATGCTCACCTTTCATTTGCTATAATTCTGAGTGATGGCACACGTAAATACTTTATTCAATGAAAAACAAAACACCACAGTCTGAAAGATAAGATAACAAACTTTATTGCAGTATAAGTCTTGATGTATTATTCTCACATTTACTGAGAGAAATTTCGGGTTGGAAATCAGGTAAAATCAGCTGACACCAGCTCTGTTAGCCACTGCTAGTGTGTGTGTGGGGGGGCCTACCTAGTCTAAGCAAATTCAACAAATTAGAACAAAGCATTTCAAACACTGTGCCTACCGGCCCTCCAGAGCTGAAGTGTACAACAAAATGGAGAATTGTTCACTTTGAAATTTTACTTTGGATATATTTTGACAAAATCCCTTACAGTATTCATGAATAAGGTTATTATACTAGTTCAGATAGTTAGAACGACTTTGGATGCATTTTGAGGTGAAAATTCAACACCTTAGCAGCGCGATGTTTGTCCGGGTAAGCCGCTGGTGTGCGCCAGTACTGAAAGTGGTAGTGGTCGGGCTGCTTTAATCGGCCTATTTTGATATTGGAAAAAATGATAAAAATTAAAGTTTTCAACAGATTTGATTCATTTTTATGTTATTTGGCAGCTAATGTGTGTGGCTACATTTGTCTCATTGGACGTAGGGCATATATCCACTCAGTAATTATCTGGTAGCAGGATAAAATGTTAATTTTTAAAGATAATATTAACCCTATGATTAATGAATGTTATTTTCGTTGGCCAGTCACAGGGTTAAAATTTAAAAAAATTCATATAAAATTAAATTGTTTACCAGAAAGTAAAACCTCGGAAGAACCACCAGAATGTACTTGGTTGCATGAATCATCTTGAATCTTGCCGTGAATATGCAGAATCCAAAGCAGTATTCGGAATGATTACTTAATCTAGTTCAGTTCAAAGAATTAGTTCTGGCAGGTGGATAGTGACAATGCAGAGATTTTGTTCAAATCAATATTTATTTAATCAATTGTTTGTTTTGTAAGAAACAGATATAATTAAATTTACTATTGATTTTCTCTTGCTACAAATTGAAAAAGAAAATCTGTCTTAGATGTGGGATATGCTTACAAACATCCCAAATATCGGAAACACACTAAACCTAAACTTTGGTGTTCTTAAATGTCATCAATCACAAGTTGATGCAACTTTATCTTAAACCCAACTTGGTGAGTTGAAATGAAACAATCAGATCACGTCACGGTAGAAAAACAGAAGGCTTACTCTTTCAATGCATGGATTTCTGCCGAAAGTGGCAGCCATCTTGAATTGTTCCCAATTTTGGACTATTTCGGCGTACGTGTTCTCTATCTTCCTTGGCTTTAAGGATTTAAGTCCTTTGTAGGGAATTGATTTTTCCGGTGCTCCCCTGACGCACATGACAAATAGGATCAGAACATACTCACTCTGATATTCAGACCTTATAATCTGCTTCTTTTTCTTCTTTTAATGCCACTGCCCCTCCCCTGTCGATGTTTAATTGTGCATTCACTGTGGCATGTGGCGAGATGATAAATCAAAGGCCTTGTGATGTTCCATTAGGGGAAAGTCCCAAAAGCCGGCATTAGGCACACGGTGAATGATCACAGATAAATGTCAGACACTTGGTGAAAGAAAACGGTGATTCAATTTTTGTTGGGGCTTTGTTTCTGTTAAGGTGACCTGGTCTGTTTCGCTACCCGGAATCATGATCATCCTCTCAAGTTGCATGGTAATTATTCGCAGGATGTCCACTGAATCAGTTGTACTTTGTCCCACTTACGGTCTTCATTGCACACCTTCAAAGAACAATTCCAGAAACTTGCAGTTAGTCCTGCCTGCCTCTGGTGTAGCTGGTGTTTAGTGTTTGAATGTTTTTTTAAACAATTTGGACTGTTTGTGGGTGCAACTTAGGTATCATTCTTAAGGTGACATGTTTTGCCCTTTTACACGATGCTTATAATTCCACACAACCAAAATGTACCTTAATTAAGGTTTGAAGTGTTGAGATGTGTCACATATGTCCCCTTCTGTCAGGATCGACGGAAAGTCAACTAAAGAATTCACACCATGGTACTTCAAGTTCTGTTTTTGTTGAATGGCTGAACTGTACAATAATATATTGCTTTGTCAAACCAAAACCACTTTCTGATGGTTTTGTTTTCATGTTCCTGTGGAGGTCCTTTCATATGTTTTCTCACCTTTCCCCGCCTTCTCCCAGTGCGGGGTGGTGGGTCTTGCTGAGTCTCTTCCACATCTTTCTGTCCTGAGCCCATTCTTCCTTCATCTGCCATGCCTTTAAATCTTTCTTCACTGTGTCCTGCAATCTCAACTTGGGCCTCCCTCCCGCTCGTTTCCCCTCTGTCGTCATCTTCATGGTGGCTCTTATGTCTTCCCTTTCTTTCCTTCTTTTCACGTGGCCAAACCACTCCAGATGTCTTCTCATGATGATCACAATCCTCTCCACATCGGCTTCTTCAAGATGTCCTCATTCCTCCAGTGCTCCTGCAGGCTTACACCCATTGTCCATCTAATTATTGTCATATCCGTTGTTGCCAGTTGTCTTTCGACTCTTGTAGATAGTGGCCACGTTTCACAGCCGTAGAGGGTGACCCTGTAGTGATGTGTTGGCCTAATTTCTGTTTTGTAGAGCAGGACGTTTCTCTTTTGTGGCACCTTATCACATATCACTACTACTACTTTACTTAGCCTACCCCTTTGACACTCGGCTCAGTTTCCTTACTGACACCTCCCTCCTTGTCTGTGACAGAGCCAAGGTACTTAAAAGTCTGGATTAGGAGGTTTATCTTTTCCTGAGACCCATCCTTTTTCATCTTCACCAGCTCTGTGTGCCCCGTTGGCGGAAGGTGTTCGTCTTCGTTCTGCTGATCTTTAGTCTACATCTCTCCATTCTTTCTCTCCATTTGTCCAATCTCTCTTCTATCCTACCTCCGTCTGAATCACACAACACCAGGTCATCTGCGAACAACATAGCCCAGGGTGTCTGCGCCTTGATCTCCTCTGTAATCACGTCCAGGATAATGATAAAAAGTAAAGGACTATGGGCCGACCCCTGGTGTAGACCAACTTCAATCTTGATTTCCTCTGTCTTTCCAGCATTTGTCATGATACTTGCCGAACACCCTTCATACATGTCCTTTATGATGGTAATGTAGTATTCTGGTATGCTCGTCTTGCGGAGGCAATACCAGATCAGCTATCTAGGAACTCTGTCATATGCCTTCTCCGGGTCCACAAACACCATGTGACATGTGTAGACCTCTTCTGAACTCCCTATGTTTCTCTTGGAGTATCCTGAGGCAGAACAGCGGTTGCACTGTCGACTTTCCCGGTTGGAATCCATACTGTCTTTTATTTATCTTTCATTTATCCATTCCTCTAAACCTCCTTCCATATGTATTTTCTCAAAATAGTTTGTTATTAATAATATTGATTAAAGTTTGGCAGCGTTATAGTTACTAATTCAAAAGCACTTGCGGATTAACTGTGGGTAAACGTTGTGAAAATTGCAGTCAATAGGGTTATTTTCTAGTCTGAAATGATAACTATTTGATCAGCACACTGAGGATGAACCAGCTGTCATTAAACATTTTAATCACAATTATTGTGGAAATAAAATGACAAGATTATGACAAATAGCCTCTAGGAAACGTGTGATTGTGACTGATTTAATTATCAGACAGTAATAAACTACACTATTTTGAAGCTTTTAACGATGCAATTATAAACAAAAAAAGACATAATATGTCACAAGCGACTTTTTTGTTGATTGCACCTGCAGATGACACATGGATTTATGCGCATATATTGCAGAACGAATTAACTTATTTTATTTATCTGTGTTAATGTTGTGACATAATGTTGATAAATGACATAGATAAAATGAAAAGAAACTTGGTAACAGAACTGATACAGTTGTCCAGAAATATTACATATATATTATATAAGAAGACAGTAATATATATGGTATACCCTATTATGTAAAGATAGTCATGGAATGGAACCAGATCAATAAACTGTCAAGTCCAGGCTGAAACAAAATATGAATTAATCCCCCAACCCAGCAGCCAGTAGACATGCACACTCCACCCCATCACAGATTACAACCAATAACTGCTCCTTACAACTTACGAAAACGCTCAGAGACATTTGTATGTAAAATTATGACGTAATTTTGATTATTCATTGATCATTAATAATGTTGTATTCTCAAAAAGATATTCGCATCAAACGATGGATGCAATTAAGCACATAAATCAGCCGTGCCTTTGTGGATTGGTAAATTAATTTGGACTCTCTTGCTTCAGGAACTTTTTACCGATGTTTTATGACCAGTTCATTGCATTGCAAATTGGCAGTTGTCAAACCGAGTCATGTAAATTCGAGGAAGAAGCAGCCTGATCGAGGTTGACAGGTTTTCTCGATGGACTTACATTTGCACCTTTGTTTGTGGCAGAGCAAACTGACACTGAGGTGGGGTTTCTGTTTAATATTAGAGAAACGTTTTCGCATAATCACATTCAGATGAACAATGAAAAATGCGGTGCTAGTATAGAATATATAGGCCCATCTCATTACTTTCTGGCCTCCTATGGCCCAGTCCCAATCTGTCCATTCAACATTCCATATGGTCTCGGACGTATGAAATAAAGTGTAAAGAATGCTTTACACTTTACTCGCTGGCAGACCTATTCAGTTGAACACCATCTCGACTTCTCTGGGAAGCATTCACCCATGCTGCAATTACCGCGCAAAAACTAATCTTGACACAGATATCTACATTTGTCTATAGCCAGGTACTCAGTCATACAGCTGAGTGAACTGGAGCAATGTAGAGTGAAAGAACTTGCCCAAGGTTCGAAACAGTAGCAGAAGGATTCAAATCAGGAATCTCCTATTTATTTTCCAATCAGTTAATCAAGGAGTTGATGAAATTCAAAGTTTCATGTAGCTGAGGTTAAATGACATTGATTTCATGTAGTGCCTTTTAGATCAACAGTTTAAGACCAATCCTAAGGCTAAGTCATGACTTGTTTAAAATTGTTTATGGGTATGTAATGTTGACGTTATAGTTTGTCTATCAAAAAATTTTATGAACTAAAGACAAACACCCGGCAGTTCTCTGGCACATACATCTTGTGGTATGGTTGCTAGGCAACAATAGCTAACGTTGTTAACTATATTTCACGTGCTGACATCTCCCTCTGCACACAGAAATAACTAGATGTTTTTTCTTTGTCATTCCCGGGGTCGACGAATTCATTTCCTGGCCAACACGATTACGTTGAATTGCCTTAAGGCAAGATTTGCACAGTTGTGTATATGCATTCGTGCACGCTGCATGCTGCTCCAAAATGCATGGTCCCCCTCGCCTGACAGTCTCAGCGAAATGTCAAGATGAAACTTTAATGTGTTCTGCCCATGTGGACTTTTAGACAGGTGCTGACAAAAATATCTGCCATCGCTGACATCGTACTGTTTCCCAGAATGCAGCTGTGATTACTTAAGTTGTGCCTTCTATCATCGAGGGAGCCTCTACACTGTGGGGGTGACAGGGGTTGAGTGGTTAGAGTACTGGACTGTCGTTCGGAGGAACCGGTTTTCAAAATCTTGGTTCTGGCCGGGCGGTGGTTAAGTACTGGTTCGGCAGCCGTGTCGAAAGTTTCTTTCAGAATAGATGCTATAACCATTGATCCTTTCTATATGGTGTCTGTGCCAGGGGAATTAAACGATCCCACGCAGGGAAATGGAAAAAACCTGTCGTGAACTCACTGAGCAGAAGTCTCTTTCTAAAATAAAAGTACAATAGAATGATAACAAAATAATGTTGGTCCTATAATGGAAGAAGAACAAGACCCTGTCGTTGTGTGGTTAAGTCCGACGTCACTCGGGAACAAATGGAAATGTCCAGTCTGGTACTGTCATCGAGGTCAGCCTGTGGTCGACTGTCAGAGTGACCGGCGGTGAAGTGTTCACTTTGATGTAGTGATCAGGAGGATGCTAGTGGCAGATAGAGGACTGGGATGAAGATGTTCGCTACAGACTCTCGTAATGTTCTGCGGCTGGCAGTGACAGACATGTGCTCGCAAATTGGAAAACGTCTGACGGTAACAGTCGGATGGATGCTCAAATTCTTGGAATTGGCCTGTGGTCTGCTCAGGTGGTTCAGGATGACCGTCAGGTGGCCGATGGGTGACCGGTGTACCTAGACGTGGATCAGTGTGTGTCTTTTGAATTTGACATCGACATCCACCACATGGTAATGGATCATCTCAGAATGTCATTGTCTGATATTAGACAAAATTACTTTCATCTGGCCTTAGCTCATCCCCCTCAGATGAATGTTTTTGAACATTAATTATAATTATATCAATATACTAACAGCATCGGTCCGAAGCATACTATATATTGATATCCGATGCCAAACAAAGCTGCCTCTGACTACTCCTCCAGATGAAAGTATTTTTTATCTGATATCAGACATTGACATTCTGAGGTGATCCTAAAGATTTCCCATATACAATATGGATATTACTAGGAGGAAATGGTTTTTCCAGTTTTAGTAAAGGATTTGTTTCAAGTTTAAGATTTATGATAAACAGGATTGATTTTCGTGCAGTTGTCACACAAATATAAATTTCGACGTTAAACTTACACCAGTTGAAGAGCTAATACTTTTTTATGTAGGGCAGATTTCCAACAACACATAGAGGATTTTGTTCGGTATAGGTATATTTAGTAATCTAGTAGATGATGATGCCTGAAATGTGATTTGTTGGGGGACTACAAGGTCAATCGTAGTTGACAAACAACTGATGTCAACCGACAAAATGAGAGACATTGTTGGTGTCATTTTAAAATAATGAAGCATAGTGTTAGAACATCAGACTCTCAGTTGACTGGGTTAGTGTCAAATCCTCTTTCAATTTGAAAGCCCAGTTGCCATTAGACTTGGAACTATTAGTTAATCTAGTGGCCAGCTGGCCCCCTCTAAATTCCATCAGTCTTATCAGTTGTAATTACCCATCTTGGTTAATCATCTGCCAGTCTTGAAGACGGGCAGATAGGTATCTGGCTTAGTCCCTGATCAACATCCTTGGTCTTCATATAAATTTTTCAAATGATACAATCCAAGTCAGATTGACCAATGAGATCAGTCGGCCAGTGGTACCAGAGCATCTGTGCCATTGAGAACGTTGTCTGGTGCAAAGAGATCAACAGAGCTATATAAATGTCTGATGTGTACTCAATGCTAGCGGACATATTAGATATGACCTTCCCATGGTCTGTGTGGATTTCGAGTGTGATGAAGACAGATTGTAGGTGATATTAAAGCAGCATCCGTCATATATATATATACATACTCTGGGAGGTGTCACTCTCTCAGGGGATTCATCATTCTCCCAGGAACACTTGTGTTAGCTGGCTGACGGTGTGTGGACTGACAAAAGGATGCCCTCCTAGAAACAGACTCCTTTTAATGCATATTCAATCTAATAGCGATTGTTTTCATAAAGATCGCAAGTTCCATGCCATGAATTGGTGGGGGAGGGGTATAAGCCAGTGCCAAACGAATAACGCTGTTTGGAAGTGTGACATCATCCTAGAGCTATGCGCATTCAGTGGCCAAGGTGTGGCTGAGGAGAGGTTACCTGGGAAACAGAAAACGATTCAGGAAAAATCATGGAATTTTGTCTTTCGATTCCCGCGGGGACCTTGCAGTGAGAATTCTGGGAAGACAACTCCCAGCCCGGAGGTGTGTAGTGGGCTCATCCTTGGGCACTTGTGGGGCAGAGACATCCCGCAGCCAGGTCTGTCTGACATCGGCTGCCTCCCGGTAAGTGGGAGTAGTAGGCTCCTCCCTAATGCTCTTCCCATGAGGACATTATCAATTCTACAGGGAGAGTGGTCTGTTTTTGCCTTGCTGAGATTGCAGGGAAAGTCACGAGGGATAGAGACAGGTCACAAGGGAGAGAGACAGGTCACACGGGAGACAGACAGGTTGCAAGGGAGACAGGTGGTGGTGGAATAGGCTATCTGTAGATGCACTGTTGTTCTTTGGCACAGTCGTTGTCTTCCCAGTGTTTTGTGTCATTGTAAGCCAGCTGACACCCATGCTGTAGCAACCAACCAAGAGCAACTGTATAGTACACTCAAGCCTTGCTTTACAGACACCTCGGTAATACAGCCACCTCGCAATTAAGGTCACCCTTGGACAGTCCCAGATTATTTCCATGTATAGTAAAGTATAGAAAATGAATCCTGCTAAAAGTCACCTTGTTATTCAGGTCACTTTCCCAGTCCCAAGGGTGACCTTAATAGGGAGGTTCTAGTGTCTGGTGTTATCAATTACGACATTGCATTCAGCCGATAAATAATTTTTCGGTTCATCAAAAGTAATGTCACATTGGCGCCTGCTGAAGATTAGTTGGCCACTCAATTCATTGAAAGAAATGATAAATACAGTGAAACCTGCCTTAATGGACACCTCTGTCCATGACAAAACCCTGTCTACACTGGACACTTAAGAGTTCTTAATGACTAGTTTACATTGCCCACTATTTGTTCATAGCGGTAACGTGGTCATAATAGACACATTGTACAATCTCGACAATGGTTTTACTGTAACTCAATAACTGCCTTTGTGCATTTTAAAATACATCATCAACTGGTAGATGGAAGGGCAATGAAGTGATGAAAGGGCAATGACCAAAGGAAGTGAATGACCTTTGACATGAGTGGACCTTGGCAGCAGGGAAAAGATGTACTTGCAATGCTCCAGAGTCAGCATAGCAGAGATGACATGACTGCATCACAAAATAAGTCAATTACGATTACGAATAGTTTGAAAATGTTTTGTTGTTACCAGATATGGGATTACGACCTTATGATCTATGTCAAATTAGCTTATTCGCCTTTCTCACATTTCTATCACATTTCAGCCCTGTTCTCTACATCTGTTGAGAGGAATTTTATATTGATACATTTCGTTTTGGGGTGTTTGTTTTTTGTCTATAATGAGTATCACATGTATTAAGAAAAACTAACAAGTTTCCCTTATTAAATCCATTGGTGAAATCTGTTTTATTTCAGTTCTTCCAGCATATTTATGTGTAGTCTTGTTTAGTCAATGTGGATCATACAAAGCCATGGCTGTGATTTGATTAATGATTCATAGAAATGTTATCAGCGGTGATATTTCATATTTTTTGCCATGAAGTGATGTATTCTGTCGCTGCTAGCATGCTGAGCATGTTTATTTGATGTAGAAATAAAAAAATCCATCCATAGAACCTCACTCATGTTGCTACCACCAGATGGCGACTCCTCATTTAAATCTGCAATATTTTGGCATGTTCTAAAATGGACAAATGTACCATTTCTTGACAAATAGTTGCAGCATGATCTTTATACGTACAGTTTAAGCAGAACAACTTACACTGTCTATTTAAGAAATCCCGAAAACTTCAGTTGGTATTAAATGGTTATCAACAGTTGATGATTTTCGCTACCCAAATGGTAAAAGCATATTACCAATTAAAGGACTGCAAAAATCACTTTTTAATCAGCCATCTTCCCATAGAAAATGCAAACATGTTAGACCAGTATTAAGCAAATTTATCTCTGTTGATGCAATGATATTGTATGTTTTTTAATAAATAGTTGACAGCTAATTAATTAATAAATCAGTGGATGAGTCTGGACGCAATTTTCTGCCTTAAAATGCACTGTTTTAAGGCAGACAATAAAGTAGTATTGAATGGAATTGAGTCTTCATTTATGGTACTTTTCATGCCTTTATGACCCAACTGTCTTTGCAATATGGTTGTTTTTACACCGATCGTAGATAGCAGAACCGTTACTTTGCTGACACAGAACCAGTTTGGTAACAAATATTTAAATGATAAACGGAACAGATGAATTTTTCATAGAACCAATTATAATGTTTTAGTAACGTGTGCTAGGTAACAATTAAAATGTTTTCACAAGTTGTGTGTCTTGTCTTTGATCATCCGTAGAGTATTTGTCAAACGTTTCATAAATTTTTTTCTCAAGAAAATCAACGTGAGAGCAGGCCTTTATGTAGGATCAGATTTTTACCAGTGAAAAAATAGCTGGGTAATTATACACATCTTTGCACATAGACATATAATCCAGTCCAAACATGCATACATGTATAGAAACATTGATTATTCTACTGAACTGGCAATATCTGAACTAATTGACAGAATATATCTAAGTCTTGACAAAAAAGATTTACCTTTGTCAATATTTCTAGACCTGTCGAAGGCTTTTGACACTATTAATCATACAATTCTTATCAGCAAACTTGAACATTATGGCACACAAAATACTGAACTAGAATGGTTTAAAAGCTGTTTACTGCTCAGGCAGCAATATGTAGAATTCAACCATATACAATCACCTTTAGAAACAATTACTACGGGAGTACCCCAAGGTTCAATTCTAGAGCCATTGTTATTTCTAATATGATCTAGCAACAACAAGCACCAATTTCTGTCCAATCAGGTATGCAGATGATACCTCCCTGTTGAGCACACCAAACACATTCACAGATGATACCACCCTGTTGAGCACACCAAACACATTCTCAGATGATACCACCCTGCTGAGCACACTAAACACATTCACAGATGATCAAATCAATTAATTGGCTACATCCACCATAAACATCAATTCAGAATTAACTAAAATAACAGACTGGTTAGCAGTTAATAAACTGTCACTGAATGCTACAAAAGCAAAGATGATGATCTTTCACCACAAACCGAGAAAATTAAAGAACCAAGAAGTACCTAATATTAAAATTAATAACATACCGGTTGAACAGGTGACACATAAATTTCTTGGTGTCATAATAGACTCCAACTTAACATGGTCTCCTCATCAAAACTTCATAGCCAACAAACTCTCAAGGATTTCTGGAATTGGAATTCTCGCTAGATTAAAACACTATATACCAATACACATCCTAAAGATGATATATTCTTCACTGTTTATGTCACACATCAACTATGATATATTAGCATGGGCCGGTAAAATAGACAAACGATTAAATGCGCTACAAAAACAAGCAATTTGACCTATATCAAACAGCAATTACAATTCACACAGTATACCCTTACATAAAGAATTAGGACTTTTAAAAGCAGACGTCCTCTTTAAACTGTCATGCATGAAATTTTTCTACAGACATCAAAAAGGAACCATTCCGGAATATTGTAAAGACATGTTCACTGCTAATGAAAATTTATCATTTAGACTAAAGAGACAAAGAAAGGCACCCCAATGCTTTACTGACACAATAAATAATATCCCCCAAAATGATGACTATAACTTACAAATTAAACAGACTAATACAATATACTGCTGCCTTTGTGTCAGACTTACAATTCTTCCTCAAATTGCCATGGAGAAAATTAACACCCATTCATATGAAGGATTTGTAAGCAACTCCAAAAATATATCCTAAGTAACTATGACAAAGTATGTAATATTGATAAATGCTACATCTGCAAACAGAATATGCCAACTGAAACCTAGAAATGTATTATATATGTCTTTATCATAATTAACATGGCTAATGGCGTTAATTAATTAATTAATAGCTATGTAATATACTAGATATTCATACAGTAATACTACTGCTATTCTCATTGTTAAAACGGTATTTCAGTTCCTAACAACACAATCTGTAAATGACAAATTGGAACTAATGTATTACTTTTATCTATCTTTTTGGATACTACTTTTTATATTATATTTTAATTATTATATTCTTGCTATTACAGTTCATAGTGTATTTATCTGTCGTATTTCTTTTTTCTGTAATCATAATCATAATATGAACATTTTAGTTGCTGTACATTCTATTCACACTTACACAAATGTTAAAATGTATTCACTTTGTTTGCACATAAATGTGTAGTATTTATTTTGTTAGCACTAGTAGCACAGTTATATTTGTTAATGAAGTGTGAAACTTCATATTTGTTTAAATAAGTTTAGAGTATTCAAGAAGCACCAGTATAATGACTCCTGCACGATATGTGTTCATACTCATAGGGAGGGTTGTACGATAGCGATCTCTCAGGTCTTAGTGCAGGCCTCCCTGGATCATCATAACTATGTAAAACATGTACAAACTGTTATTTCATGCTGCATATATATGTATGATGATCTACACAAACAAATTCACTGTTCACTGTACAATAATATATGCATGCACATAAGAGCGACACATTTTAAAAGCATAATGAACATATAAATAACAGTGAGAGTCAATAATGTATAATGGACATATAAATAACAGTGAGAGTCAATAATATATAATGGACATATAAATAACAGTGAGAGTCAATAATATGTAACACACTTAAATAACAGTGAGAGTCAACGATATATAATGGACATATAAATAACAGGGAGAGTCAACAATATATAATGGACATATAAATAACAGTGAGAGTCAATAATGTATAACGGACATATAAATAACAGTGAGAGTCAACGATATATAATGGACATATAAATAACAGTGAGAGTCAATAATATATAACGGACATATAAATAACAGTGAGAGTCAACGATATAGAATGGACATATAAATAACAGTGAGAGTCAATAATATATAACGGACATATAAATAACTGTGAGAGTCAATAATATATAACGGACATATAAATAACAGTGAGAGTCAATAATATATAACGGACATATAAATAACTGTGAGAGTCAATATTATGTTTTTTGCTCAAATTTCCACCTGTCCAAAATGTCCTCAGACGGATGGCCAGTTCTCTAAATAAAGCTATGCATGGTAGATGCTCCCTGCCACAGATAACCTAGCACAGGAAGATGTTTGTGGACATTGGCAGTACATCCTTATGTCAGTCCAGTCCACAGTAATTTTTTCAGGGTGAAATAAATCCACGAAAGGGGGTATTGAGTCAAAACCATTGGTTCATATCATGAGCCTGAAATTTAAACAGTCCGCTGTGCCTGCCATGGAAATTGAAGACAGGGTCGTTTACAATTACGCGTGTCTAATGAAGCGGACGCGGTAGATCAAGCAGCATCAAGTAGGAGAGATTTGTCTCGTTTCAGCCGTTGTCACACGTGCATCTCCATCTTTGTCCATCGACCATCACTAATAGCCAGCAGGTATTGTCACACGCAGCCACACGTCGCCACAGTGTAACGGGTTCTCAAAGGCTGCACCCGACGTGATTATTAATAATTATTTGCAGTCTGACACCTGCATTCTCCATGACTGACGTTCTGCAGGAGTGGTGTATCATGTCACATTGACAGCGAAGAAAACCGCCCGAAGGCAGGCAGCACTGCACCTTTGTCTCAGCAGGGCGTGTCTCATGTCCACTGCCACTGATGGACAGACAGTTGGTCTTTGTGTTTCTTCCTGGCTCTGATTAATTGGCAGTGTCTCTGAAAGATTATGAAGATCTCACGGGAAGACCTTTACCTGTCTGTTGCAGGATACCACCCATGTAATGTCTGTCACCAATGTTTAGTTCATCTGTATAACGTCTTCTGCAAATGATGTTTAATTTACGATACATATACAGTAACAGGTCTTACCCCTTAGCTGTCCAAGCTCTTTCAAAACACAAGTCATATTTTGTTCCCATACATGTACAATGTTACTACTAGTCTTTTTAAGTTATTTGAATTCTAGATTATGTCTTTACATTGCATTGGTAATTATGTCTCGCTGTTTTGTAGTTGCTTTTTATATGGATGTATTGTAAATTACAAGGGTATATTAAAACAAAATAGATTTTTAAGAGAGCATTAACTGTGTTTTAGTTATCATTTTATTACTAGTATATTTTAATGCACATATAATTGTTTGCTGCTTGTGAGTGTATTGGTATGAATATGTGCTAGTACGACCTGACATCATAACACCTTCCAATGGTTTATTGTATTGACTGTGATAACAACACTTGGCAATAAAATCTCTTATCTTATCTAGCTGGGATTTCCAGTTACAAGGATGTGAATTTTACTAGTGTTTGGAATCTTTTTCAAAATCAAACATTGGTTTTGTCAAACCAATCGGTTTATGGGTGGCCATTCTAAGAAGTCTTATCACTAGGTGGTCGATCGTTTCATAGCATGAATGAAACAATCATTGACAAAATCTATTAATCAGAACAATAGTTATTACTGCAACAGCCAAACCAAAATAAATAGTTTACTAAAATTGGTTTTTCTGTTGACTGATTATGGTAGAAGATCCGAAGACTGCAATGTCAAAATATTCAAAAACAGGTGTTTTGTAAGATCAGGTCAAGTACTACTGAAACATGTCAAGAAATTACAACTTTGATACGTTCAAGGCAGAATTAAACATAATTTTACAAAACACATCTCTGTATCACAGGGGATATTATTTCTGTGATACACTGGCAAAACTGTGGACAGGTTTTGATTCTGTGTGACACAACCAACTTTTAGAACCAAGATTATGCTTTAAATACAATGATAAAAATGTTGAATGTGTATTTTCGAGTTAGAATTTTAATGCAACTGGTGTTCTGCCCAAAATTTAATAACAAACTCTTTCAAAAGAACCTTTGCAATGTACAAAACGGTGTACAATGTGTTGAATGAGTGATGCAAGACAAGCAATAGACACTGGTGAAGTATTCATTGCTCACTTATTGTGCTATGAAAAACTACGTAAATCTGTCCACGTAAAACTGGACACGTGACAATACTCAATCATGCAAGTTTGACTACTTGTGATGGATATTCCTTGCTTTGACCTCACCATTAATGAGGAACACTTCTACGAATGATTTTGATGATGGATTCTTAGTAAGACGCCTTTTTCTGTTGCGAGCAAAATTGTGCTGACAAGCTTGTAAGAATCTTAATGAAACTGTAGACTGGGAAGGGGGCTGGAGTACAAGCAAAGGTGGCAGACCTTTACAGGAAGCAAGAAAGCAGTGCACCAAACAGATGAATAATTAATAATTTCATCCTCCCCTCACATAGATGGAGGATTAAGGTGATGGTCTTTAATCCCACAGCTGGAAGGGGGAAGGTTAAGGTGATGGTCTTTAATCCCACAGCTGGGTGGGGGAAGGTTAAGGTGGTGGTTTTTAGGTAATTTGGATGGAAGGTTCAGAACTCAGAATCAGTTTATTTCACCTATAAATACGATACACATACAATGAATAATGTAAGTAATAGATAAGGTCGAGAGACTCCCATTAAGATATATAATATCGCTACCACAGGAGCCACCCCATAAATATAAACAACAATAAAATTTACATGACACAAATCAGAATATCATATGACTTGTTTTATAGTTGATAATTACTCAATGTATCAACATACATACATAATACAATGATTTATTATATGTATCCGGATAGAAGGTTAGGGTGTCTTGAGATCATTTGGATAGGTTAAGGTGATGGTCTTTAGATTATTTGGATAGAAGGTTATGGTGACGATCTTTAGATCATTTGGATAGAAGGTTAAGGTGATGGTCTTTAGATCATTGTTGGATGGAGGGTTTATGGTGATGTTCCTCAGATTATTTGGGTGAAAAGTTAAAGGTGACGGTTCTTACACCATAACTGGTATTATGATTATGTAACAGATCGATGCTTTCTTATACACAACAAGGCTGTTTTAGATATTTATATATTGTGAAATCTAATATAAATCTAACCCAACATTATTGCAGACTCGGAGAGCTCCACGACTCAGAGAGTTCCCAGACTAGGAGAGCTCCCTGTCTTGGACAGCACCCAATCTCGGAGTGTTCCCAATTTCTGAAACCTCCCAGACTCAAGGAGCTCCCAGACTAGTAGAGCACCCAGACTTGGAGAGCTCCCAGTCTCGGAGAGCTCCCAGACTTGGAGAGCTCCCAGTCTTGGAGAGCACCTAATCTCAAAGAGCTCCCAGACTCCCATAGCTCCCAGACTAGGAGAGCTCCTAGATTGAGAGCACTCCCAAGAGGCTAGTGTGCACTGACATGCTGGGTTTGCAATAGAAGTGACAGTTTTAGCTGCAGTGTCATTTAGACTGATGTTGTTCTGGGACCCGGCATAATGCAACTAATTACAATATAATAAAGGGTCACTTAGGATAGGTCGGCATTTCCCCTGTTAAAAAGGATAAGATTCTCAGCTGACACTGCAGCTGTTGCACAACAGTGTCGGTGCTGCTATTAATTCTGGGGCTGCTTATCATTGCAGGTGCTTCCTGTTGCTGTTGCTGCTGCTGTTGCTGCTGGTTTGTCAAAAAGGCTACCAATAATGCTATTGTAGCTGCTGACCACCAGACACAGCAGCAGTAACAGAAATAGCGGTAGTAACAGATAGCAACAATAACAGCAGTAATAGAAGTAGCAGTAGTAACAGATAACAACAGTAACAGCAGTAACAGAAATAGCAGTAGTAACAGATAGCAACAATAACAGCAGTAATAGAAGTAGCAGTAGTAACAGATAACAACAGTAACAGAAGTAGCAGTAGTAACAGATAGCAGCAGTAATAGAAGTAGCAGTAATAACAGATAGCAACAGTACCAGCAGTAACAGAAGTAGCAGTAGTAACAGATAGCAACAATAACAGCAGTAATAGAAGTAGCCGTAGTAACAGATAACAACAGTAACAGAAATAGCAGTAGTAACAGATAGTAACAGCAGTAATATAAGTAGCAGTAGTAACAGATAGCAACAGTAACAGCAGTAACAGAAATAGCAGTAGTAACAGATAACAACAGTACCAGCAGTAACAGAAATAGCAGTAGTAACAGATAGCAACAGTACCAGCAGTAATAGAAGTAGCAGTAGTAACAGATAACAACAGTAACAGCAGTAACAGATGTAGCAGTAGTAACAGATAGCAACAGTACCAGCAGTAACAGAAATAGCAGTAGTAACATATAGCAACAATAACATCAGTAATAGAAGTAGCAGTAGTAACAGATAACAACAGTACCAGCAGTAACAAAAGTAGCAGTAGTAACATATGGCAACAGTAACAGCAGTAATAGAAGTAGCAGTAGTAACATATAACAACAGTAACAGAAGTAGCAGTAGTAACAGATAGCAACAGTACCAGCAGTAACAGAAATAGCAGTAGTAACATATAGCAACAATAACATCAGTAATAGAAGTAGCAGTAGTAACAAACAACAGTACCAGCAGTAACAAAAGTAGCAGTAGTAACATATAGCAACAGTAACAGAAGTAGTAGTAGTAACAGATAGTAACAGAAGTAGCAGTTGTAACAGATAGCAACAGTAACAGCAATAACAGAAATAGCAATAGTAACAGAACTCAGTAATACATTTTCATCAATATTAATTAGTATAGATTTGTTAGTAATGGTAGTAGTTGTAACAGTGCCATTAGTAACAGCAGTAGCACCAGTAGAAACAGCAACAGAAGCAGTAACAGAAGTGGCAGAAGTAACATAAGTAGCAGCTGTAACAGAAGTAGCAGCAGTAGCAGAAGTAGCAACAGTGGCAGCAATAACAGAAACAGCAACAGTAATAGAAGTTGCAGCAGTAAAAATTTAACAGCAATAACTTCACTGGCCTTAACAGTAGCATAGCAGCAGGAGTAGCATGTGTCATCTTAGTGCTATATTCAGCATCAGCTGTGTTTGTCAGTCTGTGGCTGTGGACACACACTGTCTGTGACTCAGGGAAGAGCTTGTGACTGTCAGCGGGGATAATCCCCTCACAACCTGATGGACAGCCAGTCCATAGTACGTGGGAGGCCGAATCCTTAGGTCAACAAACTCTTCTATTCATTGTATGCCACCACACTGTCGCTCCAGGCCACCACTGTCGCTCCAGGCCACCACACTGTCGCTCCAGGTCACCACACTGTCGCTCCAGGCCACCACACTGTCGCTCCAGGCACCAGGCCACCACACTGTCGCTCCAGGCCACCACTGTCGCTCCACGCCACCACACTGTCGCTCCAGGCCACCACACTGTCGCTCCAGGCCACCACACTCGCTCCAGGCCACCACACTGTCACTCCAGGCCACCACACTGTCGCTCCAGGCCACCACACAGTCGCACCAGGCCACCACACTGTCGCACCAGGCCACCACACTGTCGCTCCAGGCCACCACACTGTCGCTTCAATTGTTTCATGTTTTTTTATTTCAAATGCAAACATTTCTTACACTCCAAATGAAAATGACACCCCTTACATCCATAAACCGATAGTGAGACCCCCTATACCCATAAGCTAACAGAGACACCCCCTACATCCATAAACGACAGTGACACCCCCTACATCCATAAACTGACAGTGACACCCCCTACATCCGTAAACTGACAGTGACACCCCTGTGTTTGATAATAATATAGTGACACCCCACGGTTGACAGTGACACCTCATCAGTGAGCATTTCTCTTAATGTCACATGCGGCTCATGGAGGAAATACCTCTCACAAGTGCCAACACGCCCGTGGATCAAGACTGGCTTATTTATTTTCAAATTGAAACATTCGTCGCACACGGCCAAAGGTCGTCTTAATTGAAAGATGAATGACGAGCTGCCGCCCACTACCTTCGTTATTCCCGGCCGAATGTCGATTAAGTCCCATCTATAGTTTACTCGAAAGCCACCCGAGACCGAATTGGATTTTGGTATGCACCATATAAGCAGCGTTTTCAATAGGTTTTATCAACTATGCCGGAAAACTTTTAATCTCAAACTCTTCTCATACTGAGTGAAACATTGTTTTACATCCATCTATGAAAACATCACCATCCTTCTGTCTATGACAGTCACGTCATATTTATAATCTTCCATCAAAATGCAAAGCTGCCTACATACCCTCATTAAGAGCGTGCTTACGAAAAAGATAAACATTGTTCTGTGAAGATATCTCGGTGTACACCACTAAATAAAATGGCTGTTAACTGCCTCCCTTTATTTAACCAGTTTTGTTTAATACAATATATCACCCTTGTCCCACTTGGGTTTTAGGCCCTCAGTGGAAGCACAGTTGTCTTAGTCTTTGGTGTTGTAGAGTAGGCATTATTGAACTGATCTTTGGTCTGTTTATTTCTAGACCTGTTGTCGCTGGTTCTTGCAATGACGTCAGTAGCATCGTCCAAACTGGTCTCTAATTAACACTAACAGTTCTCTCTCCCCACCGCGAAGCACAATAATATTAGCGGTGTATTGTTCAATTCTATGAATGCAACATTTGAAAAATACATGACTCAGATTCTGTGTTTGTATTTATGTTCCAATACATGTTGACGTACAAGCCCCACAGCAAACTAATTCGTTATTCCATATTTATAGGTAGACATATTATTCTCAATTTCTGGGTAGGTTTTTGCCGACTTGTGCACAGCAGCATTCAGAGGCGGAATTTAGGCCACAACAAGTAATCATAACATCAAAGCAATATGTATCACAACAGTTTGATAGACTTTCAAAAACCTATATATAATATTATATGACATTATATTATATAACTGGCGGGAAATCATGGGCTCTGTTCATTGTGGATAATGGTGCAGAATTTTCAGAAAATACATGGAAGGATTGAAGAGATAAGTATTGTTATTATGTAAATATTATTCGTAAACTATATATAGACTTATATTAAGAAACAGCTGTAGGTAAACGGTAGTCAGAGAAAGTGTATTTGAGGAAATTAGCCGTAGGCCATAGCCGAAGCTTTGGTGGGCAATAGTCGGGGGAAATCGAATTTGTTGATACGCTAGTGTCCCGCGTATTCGCTAAATATCTGAAATAAACAATCTAGCATAAAGTGTAACGTTTGTGCACAGTAAACAGTCTTCTTAATAATACTAATAATAACTTTATTTGTCCGCAAAGGGGAAATACATTTTGCACTGAGGAGGGAGCATAATTAAACATAGTATTTAATTAGTAATACTGAGTGTTGCACACAGACAGTAGTTCAATGATGAACCATGAATCATTCGGTCATGAAGTGCCAGCAATAGCCAATAAATTAAACACATTAAAACAGAATGAATAAATATGCTAAGACAATGTGGCAATACTAAGACAGTGATAACACTGATCACTGGTGTGATGTATCTATGACTGGCTCAGGAACTTGATAGAGGATGGAAAAGACTACATAGTGAATAGTGTAAACATAGTTGACTAAACTATTTTGAATAGCTAATTAGATAATTAATATTAAATAAAATCTGAGAAGGCCAGACGTCTTATGCAGTTCAATTACATAATATTACACAGCCTAATTAGCAGACATTCATAAAACAATGCCACTTGCTTGATTGGCCAGAATGTCCTGCCAGTAGACAGTATTTGATAAGTCTCGGGCTACAGCCGACTCCAGCTAGTCACTGTCGTCAGGCTTCATTAGGGTCAATGACAAGATCTTCAAGTGTGTTTAACTAGCAGAAGTAAACAAAAAAGATTGATGGATCACCCTGCTGCAATGTCATTGGTTCATTTTCATACATATTTGCAAATTGAGGCTTAACTAGTAGCATACACACCCCACCCCCCTTATAAGACATGTGTGCCGACACTGTGATTTGGACTTGCAGGCTGATGAGAAGTCTGTAATATCCAAAAAAGGTTTGTCCCGTTCAACTGTTGTTTTGCCATACATATATTATCAGTGATTGTTTCAAGATATTTGAAGTAAAATGCGTCCTCCATGATTGTGCAATGACAATAGCATGTTTCCTTTGCCAGGGTCTTTATTGGGGTCAGCCCACTGTTGGTTTTCCCATAGGCGACCATGTTAACGTTTTGTCTGATTATAAGAAAACGTGACCTATAAAATGTCTTAAACTTCTCACCTGCTGTTGTCATCATCTCATTGACATGCCAATAGATTTTAACAAAAATTGCATACTTCCAGCTCTCGTAAAATGCCTGTATGTGTGACACCCGTCAATATTTACAAATGCCGGCAAGAATTACTCTGCAAACAGGTCACACAGGCACATTGCTGCCAAATATCCTTCCGCTTATTCAAATCATCTAGAAATCCACCATTTTACAGTCAACACCTACAATCACACATGAAAATCTCCCTATTTAAATGCACTTATGTCACAGCATGTGAATTTTGTAAAAAAAATCATTTCTCAAAAATACACTGCATTTTTCTTCGTGTGCAACGGACAGGAAGTCTAACTAGAACATGACCCCTTTAGTGTGTGGGGTGTTGGAAGGTGGAATGTCTGCGGGAGGGTGTAGTTAGGTTGACAGATATTGTGAAAGGGATGGGGATGAGAATTAGCAAAGAGACAGGTGGAATGGAGAGAAACGACAGGGAGAGAGTTGGGAATACTGTGAGACTGAAGGAGCAGAGTAGTGGCAAGAAGACTGAGGAAAGGAGACTAAAAGAATGTGGTTTAACAACACTAGAGACCAGGAGATTGAGAGGGGATCAGATAGAAGTGTTTAAAATATTGAATGGTTATGAAAATATTGATAGAAATATTTTTTCTCAGTTGAGAAAGATAGGACCAGAGGACATGAAGTTACATTAGTGAAGGAGCAGTGTAGATTAGATATAAGAAAGTTCTCATTTTCACAAAGGACTGTAAATGAATGGAACATATTATTTGCTGATTGTGTGGGTGCTAATAGTGTGAATATGTGTAAAAATTAAATCGACACATACCGCAGAAGGGCGGGATACACGTAGATAAAAAGGGTTGGACTCTCGAAAAGGCAAAAGAGTTAATTCTCTGGGTGGCAATCTTGTTAAATCTTGTTAAATAACGTTTGTTTTAATGGATCCATTAGTGGGCTTGGTGAATGAGAAAACTATTTCATACTATAGTGATTACCTGGTACTTATATTCAATGATATCTTATATTTTATATTAAATGTATCATATTAAATATATTGGATAGTATATTGGACAGACAAAGAAGGAGAAGTATTGTGAATGAGTTTCTCTGGATTTGTTTCTCTGGTTGACTAGAAGAAAGACACTTGAAGAGTTTTAGGGCAAAATGCGTTATATATCCATTTTCCATTTTGTCATGTTTTCTATAAACTCACTTTTGTTTTTATTATGCCAAATGTTAAGACGGGCAATTTGATGCTAATTGACTTAAAGGATTTATCACTGTTCGGTAAAACAACGTCAGACGATGTTTATCTGATTAAAAACATTCTTCTGTGCACATCATTTAATGTGTGACTGTATGCATAATTATGTATAATATGTCATATTTTGGTATAAATTGAATATTGCAGTAACTCAAGACTTGGCTGAACAAACGTTTCGTCTGTAACCAGGCAACAAATTTGAATTGTCGTTAATTGCATTTTGCCCTGATACACTTCATATATTTCATGTACTTGGTTTTTAATCTGGAGCATATTTTCTGAGCTGGTAATTCACCCAGTCTTGTAACAGATCCTATTTATCGTCCGATTTTGTCCCGGTGTTTCTTGACCACGGTGACACAACCATTAGCTCAGAAGCTTCGACACAGCAGCCTCCTAAAGGCCTCTGGCCGTCACAGTGGAGATGCCATTGTCCAGAGGAAACTTGATGACACTTCCAATATGGCTGTCACAAGCCAACGTCTTTCATTTTCCCGAAACTGGCAATGGATACAGTTTGATTACAAATCTCAGTTGCAGCAGTACAGAATATTGCGATTACACATGTCAAGAAGTACGGCTGTAATTTGCGCATTACATTTTCTCCGAAAAGGGGCCAGTAAAATATAGAGTTAGGTTCAGTTGCATCCTTTATGCCTCCTAGACATAATATTAGAATTTTATGGATGCCAACAGAATGTGTTGTTGACGTGGATGTTCGTGCATCAAGAACACTAAACATATTTAGGAAGTCTTTAAAGACTCATCTTTTTATTATACATTTTAATTAATTAATTTTTTATTATTACATGCATTAGTTGTAATTTCGTATTTTTAGAAAAAAAAATGGAGATGGTTGGATTTTATAATGTGAACTTGATCATAGTTATTGTTACAGTATGAATATAAGAAATCGGTTACAATGTGGACATGATTGCAGTTTGATTGTCATTTTGATTGGCGTTGATTGTTTCTACTTTTATGTTATATATTCTACTTAATAACACAACCTGTTATTTTAACACATATTAAGTATTTCATAAATGATCTGTAGATAATTCTGGTTTTGAAAATTGTACCTTTTTGTTTTTATATGTGGATCAAATAAACATTTCCGTTTCCGATTCTGATTGCAATGTCGATTATCTGCAAACATCATCTGGAGAAACAGTGAAGATGTGCCAGGGATGATGGTCAGGGGGTCAAGAGGGTCAGGGGGGTTAGGGTGTGGGAGATACTTTTAAATGTCAAAGAGAATGTAGATGTACATATTCTGCATTGACCATTGATATGTGAGCCTATCTCTCAGAAGGATGGGTTACACTTACATACAAAAGTATGGACACCTTCTGGAAGAGGCTAGTGGCCAAGAAAGAGTAAGACCAGGAAGTCTCGTAAACCTGCACTGCACACAAAAAACAAAAGAACAATTTGCACCCTCCTACACTGACAACAGCCGTCAACTTAATGACATTGTTCAGTTTAAATACGAAGAAGAAGAAGATAGAACTCTTGATGTGTCAAAGGCTTCGTTGCCTACTTGCCACCAGGGTTTTGCTCTAGGTTGCAGTCTTGCTCAATCTTGTTAAAACCAATGGTTCACCAGTGACGGGATGAACGGGTATCACTTGAGTAGTCATAGTTTCACCTAGGCACAGAGGCACAATAAATACATTGTTTGCCGTCACATCAAATATATGCTGTTATTGCACGCAAAACACCATATAATGTAATCATAATAACATATCATAAAAACTATGCCCAGCTCCTGCACTGTGATAAATCTGTTAGAAAGCCATCCCCCTGTGTGTTTGAAGCTTTTGTTTTGCCAGCAATGGGCGGGGAACCAAATGCAGCATCCTCATAGTTTCGTCTCTTTATGTGTAGCGCCGTGATGCAGTAGCTGGAGCTTCGCACGGTGTCAAACCTTGGGCAAGTTCATTCACTCTACGTTGCTCCAGTTCGCTCAGCTGTATGAATGAGTACCTGGCTATATACAGTGGTGGATATTTGTGTATGAGTAGTCTTCGCGCATTAATTGCAGCGTGGCTAGATGCTTCCCAAAGAGTTGAGATTGTGATCAACTGAACAGGTCTGTCAGGGAGTCAAGTGTTGCGCGCTTTAAGCAGTTCTAAGGACTGGATACTGCGCTATAGAAGAATTTACCTTTTTTAAATCTGGCGTTTCATCTAGACGATATTAATTCCATCAGCGGCACAACACACTCTGCCACCTAGTGGACCGATGTCACACAAGTGCAGCCGGGGCAATGGATGCGTTATGATTACTTTAGTTTTGGCAAGAATTCATCGCAAATGATGTATGGTGAGCTGCATTGAGTGGTTTGAATAATAGAGGTATTGACGTGGGTTGGATCAGCTGCCTGGTGCAGCACGCCTCTGCTTAAGTGTCCCCTAAGTGGGGAGCTTTGTTCTTGGTGTTGTTCATCCCCAGGGGAGATGAGGGGGGAATGTGAGCACCCTGGCAATTAGGCCAACTTGTCCTATTTTAGAGGAATTAATGTGTAATGAATTTCCCAGGAAGGGAAGTAATTTAAACAACGTAGTGGCACAGCTATACATTCACTAATCATGATGAGAAGTTAAACAGTACCTTTAGTCTGGGAAATTCTTGTTTTGGAAGGATTTCTGATAAACCTTGTTTCGCAGCAATGTCCCAACCTCTCTGGGACAATTTACTTGCTAAACAATATATGCTCAACTGGTATGTTACGTTAGCCAAGTTGTCGCACGACAAAAATCACTCGAGTGCTCGAGTCTGTTGCACTACTGCACAACCTTGACAACTAGAGCACATTGTAATGTGCACAATGCAAGTTCTGGTTTCCTGGCAAATAGAGACAAGGTACGTATGCCAGTGTAAACGTTATTCCTTGTTGGCACCCATGTCCAATAGATCTGTCACTTCTTCCGGCAAGGGAGAAGATAATATAGGAAGCTTAATTCAAGAAACATGTATGCATTGCGTGACTCCAAACCTGCAAGCTACTTTTTCTCGCCTCCAAATACAAGAGGAGGTTTTGGGAAGATTAATTTTGTTGAGGTGTTTCATTCTTCTCGCTACATCCACTGCAGCTACTTCGCTGTCTAAATGGTAATTCACCGGTGAATAATATATTTGAAGACGCCTGTTGGTTCATGTTGTTTGTCTCTAATGTAACGCTGGTTTCAACGGTTTTTGACCGTCTGGTTATGTGTGTCTGGTCTTCTGCATATCCTGCTTCTGTGTGTCTGGTCTTCAGGTCATATCTTCCTTGTCTGTTGAACAATTTCTATTCATCTCTCTTGATATACTTTGAAGGAACTGTCAAAAAGCTCAATTATTTGACAGACTTAACATAATTTCATTTCGTTTTGCTTTAAGAGCTCACTTCCAGTCAAAAATCGTCGTCTCTGCAGAACATTTTCTCTACCACTTGGGTCCAGCTACTCCTAGTTAATTCTTGAGATACTGTACGTAGATATTTGTGGCATTTGACTTTCTGTTTGAGTTTCAGTTTGTGTTGCTAAGCTCAATGTGTCAAGATATATATATATATATATACACATGTCCGGAAACATGTTCTACGTTACCTGAAGTGTTAAAGATTGTGTATTTTAATGTAATGGTACAATTTTGTATATCAAATCTTAACAGTTATATCGTTGAGAGCCATTTTATTGAAATATGACAGCAAGTGACTTGCGACACATTAACAGAAAACAAATATGTAGACGAAATTGATTAATGTTTTATACAATATACTTCAGGGTAAAGGTATGAAGGCCATAGCATCTTGAGAAAGCTCAGGACTTTCAGTACAAAGTGTGTTAATTATGTCATAAAATCATGTTACATATTATAAATTATAGGCAATCTAACATCCTATCTATCAATGTTGAACCACAATTGTCAAATTTATTGATGGTTAGTTCTTTATGAATAGAAACTTGACAGTATGTAAATGCAATATCCACACAAATTGTTGTGTTCTTGGCAATTCATAAGAATAATGTTTAAAATTGTATGTAAAGAATGTGATCCATTTTGTGGACAGTTTATTAGAATGGATACAGTTGATATCATATAACATAATTTTGTGACAAAAACTGACATTTTGCACATCCTAAATCTTATATTTCAACAGAGGCACCATAATATATAACCATCATACTTGACACATTTCAAACATCCCTACACACACAAATACACAGTTCAGTGACTGCAATCTTTCTGTAACCAATAAGTACTCCAACGCTGTGTTTTGTGACTAGTGGTCTAGTGGCTGCAGCTTAGCAGGGCCAAACTAGCATCTCCTAGGAGGATTACTGGCGTTCTCTAACGAGATTTGATCTTCATGCAAGAACAAAGCGAAAAAGCGAGTGATGTTGCTCGCCGAACACGAGATGAGAGAACATGGCCCCTGGGTTTCGCCACGGGTTGATGTCTGTCGTTTGTGTTGACTGGACATTGACATTTCCAGCAAAGGTGTCACATGTGTCATAAGTGAATTGCCGCTAATTACAGAAGTCTCCCATTGGTTGCCGTGGTAACGTTGCATGTGCGATTGTCGCCGCGGTGACGATCACCTGGTCCGTGCTTGGTGCTGCAATACTGAGCTGAGTGGGAGCGACATGCAACCACTTGAAGGGTTTTGTGAAGCCAATGAAATCGTCATCTTAATGGCCACTGGGCGCGTCGGCTGTCATTTCACCACAAAGAGGCTGGTTCGGATGTGTGAATGAACATTTCATTAGTGCATATGTCTCCTAATACCAGCATTTATGCACATAATAGAGACTAACGGCGCTGTTTGGGTCGCTGATGCACTATGGGCAATCATCTTCTGTGAAGTCAATATCTCTACTGCCTCAAAATGATAATCTCCGGGGGATTTGTTTTCAGGAAAGAATTAGTGATCTGTTCCCAATGCAGTAGTGTACAGTAAACCTCAGATATCAAAAATTCCTCAGGCTGGCCTATTGATTCGTTATATACAAAGCTTGTATTATTTAAAATTGACCATCAACTCCACCACTCTGACAGAATATGACTTGAAATCAAGGATTAAGAAGCTAGCAATCAAGTGTTTGACCCGAGTATTGAGAAACCTACTTTATTCTGTAGTATCAATGTAAAACAGAAAGAAAGATGGGTCCAGACCTGCACGTTTTTATTTCACTTTGTTGAATCGTTATATTCCATGATATATTTTGGCCACTGGGACTGACAGAATTGTTTGTTACATCTGAAAATTTGCTATAATAATCCATTATAATAGTGCACTGAAATTCATCAGAAATTCAATAAAAAACTGTCCTATTAAATGAATTAATTTATTTGTTATAAACGAGAATTCATTATAATTACTAACGTGTATGTGCATATGTATGTGTGTTTGTGTCCTTACTGTTTGTCTGGGTGTGTGTTCGTGCATGTGTGCATACATGAATGCAGGCATGCATTTGTGTTTCTGTCTGTGCATTTGTGTATAGGTGTTGCAAGACAAGACACAGCCATGACACTGTATACATGCACGTCTGTCTGTAGTACTTAGGCTACTCTAACAGACACATTTTACCTGGATCTGCATATATACTCAGAAAAATCCTGTTATGAATAGGATATCGCTATCTTCCATGCATGAGCATGTCATATTTGTCATGATTGTTACACAGATATATTGCAGAATTGCATCAATATTGATTGCAAATTTGTCTAGAATATTAACCAGACGCTTGTTAGCAGAAACAAATGACATTCTTTATATCCGTCCCATTCGTCATAGACCCTAAGACAAGAGATCGATAATATCGACAGCGTATGTCGTTGTATACCACCTCGATGATTTCATGCAGGCAACTCTGCACCACTGTTCAACTGTTATTACTGAAATACAGGCACCTGACCAGATTTAATGGGGATATGTTTAATTGGTTCTTTGAAGTTGCTGTAAAATCGCTGCCCGAATGAATATTTTATTGTTCGCTTTTTCATCTGACCTTTCGATGTAGTGTGGTACCTAGAAGTGGCAGTAATCACAGTCACAGCTGCTCTAAGTTGGTAGTTTCTTGTTATTTCCTGGAATGAACAGCGACAAGACTGCAATGTAATGCCGACAGTTACTCCATGGAATATGGGATGGTATATGATAAATGTTATACAAGCCAAACAGACTAGACCAAATTTGTGTTGGCTAGTTAAATGTTTAAACAAAATGGGGAAATCACAAAATTGTACAAAATCTGTATAAAATATTTCTTAGTTGATATTTTTTATATTGGCTTTACCAAAATTAATATCCTTTCAATAAATGTAGTTAGAATTTGCTTCTTCAACTCAGAATATTATCTGGTGTTTGACATTCTAGTTACAACGGTTTTACTAGATAGATCATAAATTGTTCTGTAATTTGATGTAACCGGGATATAAAATAATATTCAAAATTGTTCCCACCTGAATAATAAAACAAAGTAACAAGTTTATGTTGCAACTTGCACAGTATTTGTGGAGTGCAGTAGCGCAGTGGTAAGAGCTTCAGACTCTAGATTGAGAGAACCCGGTTTTGAATCCTGTGCGGCGGTGTCGAACCTTGGGCAAGTTCGTTTGCTCTATGGTGCTCCAGTTCAACCATCTGTATGAATGAGTACCTGGCTACAGTGGTGGTGGATATTTGTGTATGAATAGTCTTCGTGGATTAATTGTAGCATGGCTGAATGCTTCCCAGAGAGGTCTACCAGGGAGTAAAATGTAAAGTGCTTTGAGCAGTCCTGGGGACTGGATACTGCGCTACATAAGAACTTACCTTTTTTATTTGGTCTAAAATTAATTTTAGTGGTATATGATGTTAAATTTGCAAAAAACATATTTATGTCTACGTCAGGACGCTATTCGTGTCGCCCTCTCAGTGACAGGAGTGGTAACCATGGTAGCACTAATTGACGCAGGAAATGAATCTCCCATGGCACCAGTTAGCAGCCTAGTGATAGACTTGGTCCACTAATGGCAGGGCTCCCTGTGGGTCAGAGTACACACGACCCGGAGTACACATGACCCTGGAGTACACAGGACCCCGGAGTACACATCACTCCAGAGTACACATGACTCCGGAGTACACATGACCACAGAGTACACAACACTCCATAGTATACATCACTCCAGAGTACATATGACAACAGAGTACACATGACCCCGGAGTACACATGACTCCAGAGTATACATGAGCACAGAGTACACATGACCTCAGAGTACACATGACTACAGAGTACACATGACATTTGTGTACACATGAAGCTGGAGCACACACACAGCCACGGAGCATGAACAATGATCCCTGGAGCATACACAACTCCAGAGAACACACATGATCCTGGGCTACATGCATGACCTCGGACTACACATGACCCTGGAATGCACACAAACACACAAGCCCAGATGAATTAAACCCATTACAGCTACTTCTCGCTATAGCTACATTACACCTGACTGTTTAGTATATAAACATATATTCTAAATTCCAATAACTTTTTATGATATATGTATTATATTCTATACATGTTTGACTTTTTCCTGCGATTACCATGGTGGCATATTGGCTAGAGCTTTCAACTCCCAGTCATGAGATTCGTGGTTCAAATTCTGTGCTTTTACAACCTTGGGCAAGTTTGTTCATTCCACATTGCTCTAGTTCACTCAGCTGTAAAGCTATAAATGAATACACGACTATACACATTTGTGGATATTTGTTTACAATTATTTTTGTGCAGTATTTGCAGCATGGCTGAATGCTTCACAGAAAAAAATTGATATGGTGTTCGAATGAATTTATTTGCAGTAAAGCTCTTTGAACAGTGCTAAGGACTGGGTAAGAACAACTTTTTTATTTCCAATGACTTTCATTCATGTTTTGTAGTAGATTCGTAGATGATATCTGCTTTATGCTTAATTCTCCATACAATCTGAAGTAGTCACTTGACCCCCCTTGCTGCCCCATCCTGAACTGTGGAATTAGAAGAAGTAGACAGGGGTCACTGTAGATGGATCGGGATTAGTTTGACTCCAATTTAACGAGTAGCTGTAACGGGAATAAAAAGTAGCTATTATGATAAATAACTATATAACAGAAAGTAACTATAACCGGAAGTAGCTATGTAACGGGAAGACCCCCCAGACGCACACACCTGAGGTGATGGTACGTGACCCCTGGTGCGTGTTCCCACGGAGGTGTGTGTGTTTGTCGACCTGTGCCACCTGGCCACACACAACAATGATTGTCTCGGCACCATTGTAGGCTGCTAATGAGTATGTCTGTCCAGAGGCGCTGGTCCATCTCGGAGTCTTCTTTCTTCTGTCTATCATCTGCAGCTAACACAGGGATGAACTGAAACACTATGGTTATTGTCAAACCGTAAATGAATGTGGGTTGGCACCATTATAGGTGATGGAGTTGAGAGGTCAGATTTAAGATGTATACACTTCACTCCCAGGCCGGCCTGTTCAATCAGACGCCATCTCCACATCTCTGGGACGCCTGTTGTTACTGTGCGAACATTATTTGTTTGCAAACATCTACCACTGTCTTTAACTAGGTACTCATTAATACAGCTGAGTGAACTGATACAACACGGAGTGAACAGAATAGCACAATTTTCAAAACTGCAACAAAAGGATTGAAACCTGGACTCTCTCGATTGAGAGTCCAGTGATCTGACCATTGAACTACGACAATCAATTGTGCACTGATTAATCAGATCTTGTTGGAGGATTCATTGTTCAATGGTAGACGTTCACTGAAAATTGTGTAAACGTTCAGTTTTTCTCCAATCATCTCATTAGTATGTATTATTGATTGCAGTATGCCTTTGTCACAAGGGGTATAATAATAATATGAATGTTCAGCCTAAACTGCTCAAAGGTGCTTTACAAGTCATACATACTAAAAAAAACTAAAATGTAGTGTAAACAAATTTCACATAGCTCTAAAAAGCTATTTAAAATTTAAACTAGATGTCTAAGATATGTAAATTACAAAGTATTTCTAAGATAAACACATACAAAAGCTACTTGGACAGAGGCACATCAAGCAGCAGCCTGCTCTCGGAATGAAGTGGCTGTTCTGTAATACACTTTCATTGTATCAAAGTGACCAGTGCCAACAAATCTGGATTTATTCACTTCCCACACGGGCTGAAATGTTTCCGGAAATATAATTAACTTTCTCATTCTGGATTTTACAGTGCATGTTTTATGTGGTTGTATTCGGATATTGGCTGACTTGGTGACTGTTTGGGCAGTTTTATGGAAATGCACTAATAATATTACATTACGAGATTGTCTTTGCCAGTTAATGATTGTGAAAGCATTAAAAACGTTTGTCACACATTTTTTATTGATGCTATTGTGATGATATTTGGGAAACAAATTTAATGGCTGCAAAAATCTGAGAGTGAATTTTGCTGGCATAGTGTTCTTTTATCGTCAAATGGCCTGGAAAATATTGTTATATTGTGTTTCCATTTTGTTACTGTAGAGCAGAGTGTTCAGTGCTATTATTAACATTAAGTAGAGAACAGGAGAGTGTTGGTGATTCTATCCCTGTCTCTGTTGAGTATTTGATGTCTGCTGCTCCTACTGCCAAGAGCAAGAAATGAGACCGTGATGGCAGTACAATAGAGATTACAAGCAAACATATCACATTCACTTCACAGAGTCATCTGGTTCAGGTACATCTGGGCCCTGGCACAGGAAATAAACTGATCAAGTGACAGCAACATAGCCCCACCAGAGCACTTACTTGGCCAGAATAAAGATGTAGTCATTGTTCAGGATGGCTACGCAGTTGTTTAAGGAGTCAGCACACTGTTGGACTTCCTGCTTGATTACAGACGAAACAAAGTGCATTATATTTTTGAGAAATGATTTTTTACAATGTTCACTTGCTCTGACATAAGTGCATTTGAGTAGTCAGATTTCTAGATGTGATTGTTGCAGCTGTTGACAGTAAAATGGTGTCTTTTTAGCTGATTTTACTAAGCGGAAGGGTATCTGGCAGCAATTTGGCTAGTTGACACTTTAGCCGGATTACTGCCTGCATGCATTTGTAAATATTGACGGGTGTCATACATACAGGCATTTTGCAAGAGCTAGAGATATTAGATTTTGACTAAAATCGACCCGCATGTCAATGAGATGATAATAACAGCAGGTGGGAAGTTTAAGAAACTTTATAGGTCACGTTTTCTTATAATCACACACAACATTAACATGGTCGCCAATGGGAAAACTGACAGTGTGCTGAGCCCTTAAACCATTGGAGACTTGCACTGCGGGTCTGTCAAGAATGGTCGTTTCACTTTGATGTATCTGTGTAGTATTCTTAAACTTAGTTAGGTTTTATCTTCTGATGTATGCCATATTTTCTCTTGTTTTACTCTCTGTTAAAAATAATACATTTGATAACTAAGTGTAGAAATTTTATAAAATATATGTGTGTATATCTGACCATTTTGTTCTTTTTTTGTTTACCTGTCTTTTTGTATTTAGAAACTCGTGGAGTTTCTACATAAGGCTTCAGTCCCGCACCAAGGGTGAAGAAATTAACAATTTTCAGATCTATTTCATTGTTTGTCAACTGTGTTGTAAAAATATAAAAAGTATATTCTAACATCTTATCTGCTCAAATGTGTTTTAACTAATTTTGCATCTCAGAATGGTGATAATGTAAATAATGGATAATGTCTTTACTTATTCTGCAGTCAGTTATCCTTTTTCCTGTGATGTTTTGATTGCCATCGCCAATCTTCTTAAAGCAGCTACAAGTAGACAGCAACACAGCAGTCATCCTACATAGGGGTGTTAGTCCCATGTGTCGGGCCCTGGCTGAGACCTGGGTGATTCTTCAGGAGATCGCTGTATACATCTAACAATTGGTGTCATATCTATCTAGTGGTAGATATCTGATGAGGTATACTGATAGTAAAAATGTCACAGGAAAAAAGGTCAATTGATTACAAAATTAGTTAAAATATTACCCATTTGAAACATCTTGTCTGAACCTCCAGCGATAGAAATAAGCCAGAATATTTACTTGTCCGCCGGACAAGTAAGTTTTGAAATCTACTTGTCCGCCAAAATTTTAACTTGTCCGAGTGGTTGTCAAGGGGAATCGAAGCTTCGAAAAAACCGTAAAAAGTCTGTCTTATTTTGATGACAACAACACAATGTTCCCGCTGTTTCATTGCATGTACATCTGAGTGACTTATGATCAAAGATACAATTTGATTTAATCTTCAAATTTTGAAATTGCAAAATTATGTTTGCAACTATTTTCCGGTCCATTATTATTCATCACGAATATTAAAAGTAGACACGTTACATGATGTATACCAATATTTTAGTGATGCTGATATGAACGCTTTTATTAATAATATGGTATATATATATATATAACAGCAGTGTTATATGTTATATATATGTAAAATTTTGGCATCAGTTTGTCATTGAAGATGCCACTCTACCACTAGGAACACGACCAATGCAAAACCAGGAAATGTCACAAAAATCATAATAAACCATATAATCTGATAATATTTTGTTAAACCTCTATGAACTTCAATATTAACCAAATTCTGTATTTTACAAACGAAGATAATATTCAATTGATCATCAGCAAACAAACGCATATTTTTCCTAAATGTTATATTACCATTTCAATGATGATAAAACAGTTTTAACAGTGCCTGAATTACATTACGACGTAACTAAATCTATAAATTATTTTCCGGAAAACTGCCGTTGACGTCAACGGCAGTTGGCGCCCCCTCCCCGGCCGCACGTCTTGCATAAATTGGTTTCGAAAACTCGCAATTTATGATTAAAATAAATGTTACATAGATACAACAACACTTCTGAAATTTCATTAATATTCCGTTTATCAACCAGCACCATAGATTTACCGGAGAGCCAGTTACAAGTTTTGAAAATTGTCACTGATCTGGATTGGCTAACGACGTTCGATGACTTGGAAGACTGCTGAGTCCGCGTGGGTTAGGCATAATAATGGTTAAAACTATATATTTATTCAAATAACAGGTAGTGATACAAAGTCTACTATTTTCAAAGTTAATCAAATATGATCCATGAGTGAAAGCAAGTTGTACGTCGGCCAAACTGAACGATTTACGATTATGTGAAATACAACCTCGATCAACGATGGCTGATGTGGCGTATGACAGAGCTAGGTCGGTGCGCTCAGCGGATGACCCTGTTAACGCAGGCACTAAACTCGGTCGAACACTGACGTACAACACACTGGCGGTGGAACGACAGTCTAGACGCCGACACACTAACAAAATTGGAACGCGCACGATTGCTAGCGAACTTCATTTACGTCACTATTTGATGTAAATTTTCACTTGTCCACCGGATAACCATGCAGAGTAATTTTACTTGTCCGGGCCAAAAATAACTTGTCCCGGACAAACGGACAAGTGTTATTTCGAACGCTGACCTCTTCACTGAAAGTTGGCAGTGCATTTATTGACATGTCTTTTACCACGTCCACTGCATCTCAAATGTTTACGTTGCCATATTGAAATTTTCAGTTCTTGCTCGTTTTTGTTTTGTTCTAACAAATATACATTTTTTACTGGATTATATGTATTATATTATTGGCAAAAATTTGCATTATAACAGTGACAAGATGTAGTAAACTTCTTTCTTTAAAACTTTCAATTATGTCTGTAATAAAGCAGAGTTTTATAAGCAAATTAATTAGGTTTTGGTGTGATCTACTAGGATGACTCCTGTAATTAAATAATCATGGAAAGTTCTGATAGGCCTAAACTATTCTGGTGCTGACACCTGGTGAATAAACTAGAACTAGATGTGCAGATATTTTTGCCTAGACTTTTACAGAATAGTTGTCCATGTGTACCGAACCCAGAGTTTCAAATCTGTTACCGTTGTTATCACCAAGTTTACTACTTAGATAGTTTACCATTTCTGTGGGTATTGCATGTTTGGCATCACAGTGGTTGCGATCTTCGTGACTTATATTGACACATTATTATGATTAATGGGGGTTTGCCTGCTCGTTAGTATGATGGTTGTGTGACCAACACAGTTAGGTTGCGTACATGCCATGACGCTGCGTGTTGTTGTAACTGTGGAGTCTGTCATATCAACAGGACTTTGTTAATTATCGCAATAAGAACGGGACTAATGCCTGTGCATTTATAGGGACTGAATGCAATACTTCCAATTAGTCCCATATCCATTGTGTGGGAACAGAACATTAAGGTATTGATAATATCGCATTGTGTGGGGCACAATAAGATATTAATATTTTCTATAGCGGAGGGGTAATTATTTCTTACAAAGCGGTCGTTGTTGTTTACTTAGAGTGGTGCGTGTGTGTGCTATTGCGTGAGCAAGTACATGACATTTTGTGAATGTGGTTAAGATTTAAAATAAAGGAAAAACTAAAACGCTTTTCAGGTGTATTGTATCAATTTTGACTTCTTTCATTTTTTTCAGAATACTAGTGAATATTAAAATTATCTTAATCCATGAATGGGATGTTGTGATAGCAAACTGAAATGACGAATGGTGAACAAGAATAAATAATAGTAAATTATTTACATGTTTGAAAAAATAGCAAGGTCGATCCTACAGTTTCCAAGTTGCTATTCTAAAACATGTTTTCATCAACTAACATTGATAAAGTTGTTATAGTCCTTGTCATAAAACAAATGTTGTTTAGCAAATGAAACTTTGTTATGCATTCGTATTGAACCCAGGTCCAAACTGATGATAATGGTTCAACATATATCTCAACCTTCTTTCTGTTATTCATTTAGCCAATGTTTGCCAATGTCCTCAGCCTTCCCCTTCTACAGCCCAAATATTCCCTTTTGCGTGTCACTGATTTTATGTGAGACTGCAGATAAATACTGTCGATAAATCAGCCTACACGGAGGAGGTTTGGGGCAAAAAAACATGCCCAGATTAATTGTGTTCGATATATATTCATGACAGTTAAAGGTTAGATAAATTGATAGATTGGAATGGTAGAAAGAATGACATGAGATTGCGGATCAGTGACATTGATGTACGATAAACATGCTATATTCATTACTGTGCAACTTCTGTTTGTCTGAGATGTGATTTTGATATGAAGTATTCTGTTTTGTGTATTTTACAAAATTTCTTGCTGATACTTGGTATGAACTGCTCCTGTGAACAGAGGAATACTTTTAAACATAAAATATATAAAGTGAATTAATTAATGTTATAGAACAATGTAAGAGAATTAAATGTAGCATAAAAATAAAGAACAACATTTATATATTTTTAGTGATTCTTTGCTTTACCTGCAGACTGGGTTATTCTTAAGAGAAAGTACCCTATTCACAATCATCAGGTTAGTTTATGAAGAATTTTTTTCAGAAGAAAGATGTCCAAACAAGAAATTAAGAACATATTCTGAGACATTTGTGGCTAGTTTGTTGTGTTATATATGTATCAGTTTATGCACGGGAACAGTTTTCCATAAGCAAAAGTATTTATAATTGTGCAGTTGGTTACATATTATAATTCTAGTCGATGATTTCTGACTGTTTAATTTGCAACTTTATAAAAATTGTGTTTTATTCATACGTGACAAGGAAACAAATAAATGTATTTGTTTAGTTCAATCTGTTGCATTGAACGAGTTTTGTATGTCTAGAGAAGAGTTCTGGGATTGATAGAATGACAAAATAAAAGAAGCGAGTGACTCACGCCAGGTGATGTTTAGTGTAAACATGTTCGAGTGACATGCGTCCACTCAACTGGACATAAATGTGGGTGTGGTGTGGTCAGTAATCATTGCACACGTCCGTCGGACTAATTCATCAACAACAATTACGGCGCGAGATGCTTCGTCCATCAACGGAGCATGCCAGGAAATTAGAGTCGCCACACAGGAAGTGCAACCTGAGCACACCTAGAAGTCCTGCCATTGTGTTGTCAGATGGTTATGTAACGTGCGGCCAGGTGAGAGCTCACACAGGTATTGTGTGGCTTCCTGTTACTGGCCCCTGGGTGTCTGTGAGGATGAGGTGGTTGTGGTGGTGGTGGTAGGGGGGTAATGAGGGATATTTATTCAATGTATTTGTGGTGTTGGGAAGCTTTGAGAAAACTTTCAATTGTTAGATGAAGTTATGTAATTGTCACTTCATTATGCCAATTCGGGGTCCGTTTTGATTGAGTGAAATTTTGTAATTGAAATATACAAAAAATGCTGTGCATATGCTATCAGTTGATTAGATGTATTTTTTTGATAAGATGTATTTTTAAACTGTCCAATATCATGTACAAGTTTTCATTTGCTTTCTGAGGTCAAAGCGTAAAAGTGAATTCTAAACAAATTATTACAATACAGCTGTATATATATATCGTGTTTTGACCTGAAACGCGTCACATTTTCTGTTGGTGATATGTATGCATGTATAAAAAATGGAATCATTGTTGAAACCAGCCTCACTCTGGATTTCAGGAACAAAGAGGGGAGTAAAAACAAACCCTTAAAAATCATATAGTATTTCTTATTGTTAGAATGTTTGGAATGGATTTCATAATAAGGATCTGATGCCACCAACATGTTTGAGACTTCAAGATATAGAGGTATTAAACATGTGTAAGCTGGAGATGAATTGGATTAAAGAACATAAAATGCACCGGAAGTTAACATTAAATATTACAGAATCATTGATGGTTATGCTGATTAGTTTAATGTCAAGTATGCATCTTCTTGGAAATAAAGAAATCATTCACTGACTGACAGACAGACAGACAGACAGACAGACAGACAAACCAACAATGATATGTATGTCACAACATATTTCTCAGAAGTAATACTACAAAAAAATAATCTAACTTCAAGATGCGCACATGTTGATGAATCCAAAAATACCTCTGTCTCTTACATATCATTAGTAGTTTTAATTAACTTTGTGCTTCTTGGCTAATGAAGCCACAGGCATTCTTGTGTGGATCTTAATTAGGCTGCCTTTAGAAACTGTCACAGTCGTGCGTGATTGAAAATAAGAGACCACATCAGCACACCTGTAATCTCATTAACATCATGACTACAGTAGCCTACAACACTCATCTGTGGAATGACGAAGACCCACAAAGATGTCTGTCATTAATCCCCATAATATACCTTCCATATATCTTCCGTTCTCGCCGAATTATTAGCTAAAATTGAAAACTGCAGCAGCCATTATGAAAATGTAACATTACACTCTGGCTTTGTCATTACATTTCTCTGGCAGGGCACTCGCAGTTTAATAGGAGAGCGCATATTGACTGGCGAGAAATAAGACCTGGCCAACAATTATTTCTATGACAAGGCACCGTTCTTCAAGGTACATCTGTATGGTATCTTTGGATCTGCTTGAACATCTCAGGACAAGAGTGGTTGGCAGGGTGTAGCCGTGGTGATGCCACTTTGTATTTCCAGGACCCAGTTTGCAGTTTACCGCAATAAAACATGTCACATTGAACACCTGTGGATGATATACACGTTTTTAGTTCGCTTGTTGAAAATCTAAACTTGACAGCCTCTTTAAGACAGGATTGAACAATATTGTCATCCAGAGAAAAAAATATGACAAGTGGATGAGGATGCCTTTGGGTTTTCGGGAGCCAACATTTTTGTGTATATGGGTAACCAGGCCCTTCTGAGATGTATGTCATCTTTATTGTTGGATGCATTCATGTGTGTGTCTGAGTGACATGCGTGCTTGCATAGATTTACCTTATTGCATATGACATGGTCCATTCCTACATCTTGCATGACAAAATGTTTTGCTATGACACTGTTTAACATATTTTTTCATTTAGTCATCTCTCAAAGTGATTGCTCTTTTGCAGTCAATTTGGCAAGTGTTCTCATGCTTAGGAAATTTTGCATATTTTTATCCATTGACTAAATGACTAATGGCTATGATGAGTGTAGACTACATTGATGTCCTGGCTAGACTAGTGCTTCATCACCTAACACTACCACATGAGCCGTCAACGACATTTGCAAGACCACTGACCGAGGTGACGTGATTTAATTAGTAAACGTTGTTGCCCAAATCTCTGCAGCAAAATGAGAAGGGGATTGTTTGGTAAGATGTGATTATCACGACATGACCACCGTACAAAGTATCTAATATCATATTAACTCATTTCACTTTCTGTCCACCTGCATCAAAGTGGCAATAGGCAGGGATTACTTACCGAAGCAACCAGAGATGGAACCTCAGTGCCATCTAGTGACAAATGTCAAAACGTTTGCAACAGTGTTTGTGACAAGATTAATTGAGCGGCTATGAGATTGTAAATCGGTCTTTGCGCTGCATTAATAATAGTAGCACTATTATGCGTTAATAATAGGAGCTCTATTATGTTTCGCATATCATTGCGCATACATTAAAAGTGATGCAGACGTGATTTATGTAGTGATAATATTTATGATAATTATGCGCGCTTATTAATGGAAATAAATGTTTGAACATCATGTGGATAGTTTTTCATAGGGAACGTACAATTTTCAGTGGTTAAATGAAGCATAGCTTGTTGCAGGTTTCACATAAATAAAATGCCTCAATTTTCTGAATTGTTTGAGCTAAACATACACATAAATTAACAGTCACATGCCTCATGGTTAATTCTTTCCTGCAACAGGATAATGAGTTCTATTTGAATTTGACATACTGCTAAATCAATCACCCAATGAAAAACATATTTTGCCTTCAAATGTAAGGATTTCTTGGTTTGTCTTATTAAGTAAAGTGTTTTGTATATAATGATGTAAAACAGGCATATTAATTCATGTCCAGATATTCTTTTTTAATATTAATATGTAAAAGATCACAATATTAACATCTATTTTATGGACATTAACCAGCCAACGTGTGATGTACAAATATTTTAGTTTTGCAAGTTAGATTACTGAGCATTCTTCACGATAGTTCATGTATACTCACCAGTGGTTTTATTAGTGTATCCTGATAATAAAATTTACCACTATATTATTTAATAATCTTATCAAGATGGCTTTATCAGTAACAATAGCAATCTGGTTGAATGATGTCACCGTATACTTGAGAAAGACGCAATATGGATCCGAAAAACAAGGATAGTGATCAACTGAGACAAGGGAAATGACGAACTTTCACATGCATACGATGACATCATTTAACCAGATTATCGTTAGTATGAATGTAACGATCTTGATAAGATGATGAAATCATTTACAGTTAACAATTTTGTTCTGGTTATGCTAATAATGTTAATGAATACATTATGCAATGTTCCATAAAACTCATTTGGTTAACCAGTGAAATTAAATAAAAAATTACTATTTTGGAAATGGGTAAAAAATGTCACCCAATGATGTTAGTAATTACCTTGTGGAACGTACAAGAAAAAACACAAGAAAACATAAATTTTACCATGTTATAGTAAACACGTTTAAATTACAGTAACAAAATTGACATCATTTGCATACAACTCCCCCTCGTTTTGCTAACTGCATTTGTGTGAAAACGTGCATGATTTAGAAATTCTGTTATTCAGTTTGTGTGCTTAAAATGGCAGTATAAATCTTGACCGGTAGTGAAATATTGTTTGTTGTCATCAGGTAGACAGCTGATGCTGATGGAATGATAAAATGTGAACCAGTGTGCAGACTCCTTGTAGGTGGACTGATCACCAGAGAGCGGGCACATCTAATGGTGCTTTGGTGCATCATCAAATGCAGTCGGTCCATATTTAATCATTGCATTGAGAAGTATCTACTTTCTCAGTGTAGTAGGATTTGTATGAATCCAAATTTGTCTAGAAGCTTCAAGCTTTGTTTTGTAAATGCATGGGATTTGTGAAAAAGTTGGAATTGTGAAATTATTATTTTTTATTATAAAGGATATTATAAAAAAAAGTATACTATAAGGCAGTGTTATTGATTTAAAGATTCTTCCTGTATTTAATTTGTCACGATTAAGACACTTTGAAAAACAGTGTCTAGTATTAACTAAGACATGTTCACTTATTTGTGCACATTTTTTATTTAGTTTCGGCTGAAGTCACCGGACAAACTGTGAAATTATCTTTGAATGTGTCTGGTCAGCATTCTACGGGAAAAATAGGCAAAGTGATCCCGCTCTATAAAATTATTACATTGGGCTTTTCAGACTGTAATTTACCAGCTCTAATGATCAGATTAAATTCTTTTTAACTAAGGAATGGATTCTTATTAAATTGACTGCACATATTCTGTTATTCACACACTATACATTTGAATATAAATAAACAGGATTCACAGTGGGCTAAATTAACTGCGGGTTTTAAGTCTTGTGTATTTATAAGCATAAACTTTTGTGAGTGCATGACTTCAATGACGTTGCTGTTGATGTCGGTCAAGCAATCTGCAATAGATTTGCAGCTTCATCGCCTAGTCAGTAGCTTATCTCCACATGTCCAGTTTTGGTCAGCGATGTGACGTTTGCATCGTTGAGTGAATCCAACTCGACAACTTCATCGATTGGCACAAACTCATAACACATTTTATCAGTTATAATTACAGCAAGCTGCAATGCTGTTTTGCAGCCTTGCTGCTAAAATTACCGTGCCCCGTTGGCATTCTGTTTTCTACCCGATTTACTGGACTGTTTTGCACCGCAATCAATGCAATAACACAACGTGGAACGGTTTCCACGCTGTTGCACGTGTGCGGCGCAGACTAGCAAACTGGTTACGAATCAATTCATATTACAGTTGCCTAGTTTCAGATCATGGATGAAATCCCTTTGTGTTGCATTCAGAAGGTCATCCAGTGATTTCTAATATGATGGAATTAGCTGTGATGTTGTGTTATGTTAAATGTTCCTCCGTAATAAATATTTTTAGAGAGATATTAGGCCAACTATTTGCCATGTAGATTTTTTGGAAAGTATCTGATATTAACTCATTTTGCTTGTAGGTAAACTGGATGTTTGGTAGGGAATGTCAGAGTTAACTTGTTATGTGTAGTAATACTAATAATGATACTGAATTCCTATTAGTTAGGCATATCTTTGATTCTGGTTTTCAGCCGAATAGAATTTTGAAGTCAAATTTTACAGGTGAATAGAATTTTAACAAACATAATGATGTCATCCAAAAGCGAAATGTCCAACTACAATGGTCAGATCAAATTGGACACTGATCTCCCAGAAAATTAGACACCAAAGTGGCAGTTATTCAACTGTATATTCAATCCCATCTCCTAATAAATAATAATCGCTCTAACAACTGCTGTGTACCTTTTTGGTTAGTGCTGTATCCATAAAATGTAAAAAATAATATTCCACGTGGATCAACTTAGTATGATGCAGGATCATAATTGTGCAAATGCTAGAAATGTGAATATGTTTAAAAACTAAATTTATGAACATTTCAGAATGGCGAGTTACACATAGATACAATCATGTCGGACTCTCGATCAAACCAACTGCTTCCTTGACCACTTTTTGTTCAAAATGGCAGTTTGTTCAGTTTTATTAAAATAAGTATCTACCATCTTGTATTGTTTCTGAGATGGTGTTTTCTATCTGAAATAAGTAATTATGTTACACTATACTAACGTGTTGCTTTCCAATAACAAAACCCAGAAAAATAGCATAATCTCCTTCATCCTTTCAAAACTCAACACAACCGCAAAATGTTCGTATTATTTGTAACAGAATCTGCAACACTGTTACACTTCTAGGAGTTTATGGCCAAACCTGGACTTTTTATGACGGAATTATTTCGCTGAAATGTTTATGAAATATTCCACCGACGCCCCTTGAGCTGCATGCTGAACTGCTTGCCAATACCACACGCCTTCCATCGAGTCGTGAAATTACTCTGGTTTAGTATGCACAGGCATTTCTAGGTGGCAATAAAGGCGCCGTTTGGCCATGCTAATTATAAAAATGCTCGCTAATGGTGCTTGGGGTCGGGAGAGGAGGAAGCTTGGGGGACGGAGGTGGGAAAGGAGTGAGTTGGGGTCAGGGGAGGGATGGATGTTATGACTTGGGAGGTGATTCTGTATTCGGTCATCGTGTTTGGAGCAGTATTGCATTGTAGCCTCGTGGGTGATGGTGTTATTTTGCCGCTGGTGATGGTGCAAACAATTTATTGCATAGTAGAAAAAAGCTAGAAAAGTAATCTTGTTTGCGATGTAGCTGGGACATTCTGAAATGTTGATGCTCTGTGTACATGTGTGTGCATGTTTTTGCAAATATGCATGCATGCACGTAGTCCATGAAACACACGAATAGTTATTTTCCACTAAGGCTATGTTTCAATATACTGAAAAATGATGCACCAAGAAATGACAAGAGCCTGGTGAATTCTCATTCTTTCTACTTAAGCCAGAAACAAACTTTGTTAAATGTTTGTTATATGCAGCACAGTTTACATGACATTTGTAGCAGAAAGAATGGTTCCCATGTCAATATATACCCAACCATACACATTTATACTTGATGCTAACTATTCGCCCAAAATTCAAATAAATTTGTTTTAATAAATTCCCTCAACTTAATAAACATTTTCACCAATTCAAGACTGATAAATATTCGGAAGTAAAGCCAACATTTGTGTTAAGATAATTAAACTATGTTTGATACATTCAAGGAAGATATATTTGGTTTATTTTTCATATTATTTCCATGTTTACCACACTGTGTACTGATCTCTGTCTTTCTGATGTTCATATTTGCATAAAAAGGTATCAGTTAAATTATGTGTATAAATCAAGATTGTATTCTCAAAATTTATATGGATGACATATGACTTAAATGAAATAAAAGCAAGGCATTAGCTAAAATCCGTTTTCCATGTGTACACAAAGTTTAACATTGTATGTAACATTTGAGAACATATACAGAAAAATACATTTGTAGCATAAATTCAATTTTAAACTCGTCTGTGTAGCGATTCCCGCAAAAAGTTTAAGTTTAATGAGCTAGGCGATCATGTGCTATCGTGACGTCACATATGACATATTCTCACATCAAGCCAACCATTTCCATGCATCCAGAGCATGTTTACAAGGATAGCTTTTCAGTCGAAACGAGCATCAGAATGAGTTATTGTGCGATATTCCGATGTAATACAAACACTAGTCATCATAGAGGAACAAGCAGTTATCTTACGGTTCCACATGAATCCAATTTTATTCAAATGAATGCAAATGGGCCTACAATTCGACCAGGTTTCGCTGAGCTTCGGCTCATTTTCAGAATAATTATATAATTGCAACCCACGAGAGATAATCTACACCAATAAACATACATAGCAAACGGATATTGTATCCAGCTACAGAAAGTAACGTGTATAATCTCATAATATCACTAAAATATCGATATGTCAAGGAGGAGTTGTACAATTTATCATAACAACTTAAATCAGTCAGTGAATTTCCGTCGATGTCGATAGCTCAGTTGGTAGACGCGTTGGCTTCATGTCATTCATTTTACAATCGGGCGACGCCGGTTCAATCCTTACACCAAACCATTGATTTTCTTGACACTATTTTTATTTATGTTTTCACAAAGTAATATAAACATGATAAATTGTACAACTCCTCCGTCATACATCGATATTCTAGTGATATTAGGAGATTATACACGTTATTTTCTGTAGCTGGATACAATATCTGTTTGCTATGTATGTTTATTGGTGTAGATTATCTCCCATGGGTTGCAATCGATATAGATATTCTGAAAACGAGCCGAACCTCAGCAAAACCTGGTCGACTTGTAGACCCATTCGCATTCATTGTTTGGAATAAAATTGGATTCATGTGGAACCATAGGATAACTGCTTGTTCCTCTATGATGACTAGTGTTTGTATTATATCGGAATATCGCACAATAACTCATTCTGATGCTCGTTTCGACCGAAAAGCTGTCCTTATAAACATGGTCTGAATGCATGGAAAAGGTCAGCCTGATGTGAGTATATGTCATATGTGCATATTCAAAAATTATAATTCATTGAATTTGTTTGGCTTGGTGATAGCAGGATGCAATGTAATGTGAATTCAAGCAATAGGTGTTTTTATTCCCTTTAATCATCACATCATCACTGAAGCCTTGTACATAATCACAAGAACATTATGCAAGCTCTCTGTTGTCAGTCTGACTCTGGCTGTTGTGCGGGAGGGGGGTACATCAGTTAGTGACACCTGGTGATTAAGGAGTAAATTGCACCACTCTCTGGTCATGTGGCAGTGTTGACATTTCACCACCAGGTCTAATTCAGTAGGTACAAAAACACCTTTATGCAGATAACAGGCATTAATGTTTTATTTTCAAGAGTACCCCTGCAATTCTCGTGTTGCCACAAAAAATTAAAGCTTGCTATAATAATGTATTGGTACATTGAAGTGTCGAATTAATTTTAGAAATGCTGTTTCATCTATGCACAATGGTTGTGTGACAGAAATCAGAATGTAGTTTTTCTCTGGATTCTGTCTCTGGTCGAGCAGAAATTTAATTGTATAAATGTCCATGTTGGGCAGTGTCAACTGGTGTTATAAATGTCACCAACATTTAATATTAATGAATCCATGACATTTTGTCATACAATTGAATACTTTACAAGATCACTTTGTTTTGGAATCAATATATGCTACACTGGAGTTAATGTTGTATTAGAATTATAGTTTTAAAAAATGTTGTTATTTTTCTAGTACTGCTGGATCTTAAGCGATGGGTTCACGTCTTCTTGCAAACATCTTAATGCAAATATACTTGTGCTACACTGGTGTGTAAAATATTATTTTGATTTATTATACCGAAACATGTTCTAGGAATGTTACTTTTTCAAAGGCGATTCATTATTGGTACATTTTGTGGAGAAACATTTCTGACAAACAACAATCAACCGCATTGCAGCGAGCTGAAGGAATAGATCTCTCGACGATTCATCACTTGTAGTAACATAAATGAAGCATCTTTGGCACGTCTTCTGGTTGAATACAAACTAGCAGTGTGAGACTCCAGTGTGTCGTTTGCACAGTGGTGTTGTTAAGATTAACGATGCCACGCAATGGCAGTCCAAATGTAGCACTGTCCTAATGGCTGTCGTCACCAGTCGCCAATGACACACATTTGTACAGCAAACAGGAATCTACAGAAAACACGTCGTCCGCAGGGAGTCAACGGAACACGGTTTGCATTCGTAACTGGTCGCTGTGTAAATTGTGCGGCCATCGATATTGCCCAGTGCGGAATTGAAAATGCGGCTGGCGTGCGCCCGAGTATCCATCTAGAGTGCCTGATGTATGCTTGCGCTTGATGGTTAAATCTTGATTACGTTAATGGTGGCACAGTGCCAGTGTTTGAAATTATCAGTTGGCACGTCACAATTATTAGTTGGCAGACGTATCCAGAGGGATTTGGGCGTCTTTCCGATTGCGATCCGTCTTGAGGCCTCGACTCAATGTAGGATTCATCATCATGCCGCGATTGTGTAAATATCATTTACAGATGTGAGGAGTTTACTTATAATATATTAGTTATGCATAAGGGAGTATAAATAGAAACGTGAATATGTAAACTTGTTGTTTAGCATTGTCGTCACCGTTGCCGTGTATTGAACTGTGACTGGTGTGGCTGAGATGAAATGTGACGTCATTGGGGGATGTTGTTTCGGCGGATGGAAGGCAAGCCTTGGTAACCAAGCCCTCCCGCTGACACCAGCCAATACTTAATTGGCATGGTTACCAACGGAACAGAACCCATGGTCTGTCGACAGAAGAAGAACGGCAGAGAGCACTTGCTTATTTGGTGTAATGTGCCCCGCCACCGATCAATAAATGAGATTAGTAGTGTCGAACACGTGAGCGGTTCGGCGCGGTGGCAACGCGCTGCGGCGCTGCGTAAACGCAACACCGCACCATCAGCGGAGAATTATTTCTTAGGCTCATGTGTAGGTGTTTAAGCGTATTTATTTATCATGTGCTTATAGATCATGAATAATGAAGGTGGCAATAAAGTGGCTGGTTGGAGATGTGTCCAGTGGTTGTATGTTAGCTGTGAGTGGCAGATGGTCCGGGAAGGAGGGCAATTAGGCAGGGTGGTGGAGAAATGGAGAGGGAAGGGGTGATGGAGTGAGGGAAATTGGGAGAAGAGGAAGGGTGAGGGGAACTGTGTAAAGGATGAGATGGCTAAGGAGGGTGAAACTTGAAAGGATTAGGTGAGTGAAAAGTGAAGATATAGATTAGAAGATTAAACAAGGAAGAGAAAACGAGAGGGAAAAATAAAGATTGGGAAAACACATTAAAGCGACTTCATCTATTCCACTACCCAGAATTCTCTCATCCATGGGTGGTGATGACATGAAGAGGAAGTGCACTGAATCAGTTGTACTTCATCCCACTTGATGTCTTGATTGTAGGAACCAGTCAACTTCAAATAGTGTTTGCAGAACTTGCTGTTAGCCCAGCCTGCCACAGTAGTACTACCAGTAGTGTTTATTATTTGAATGTCTGGGTGAAACCTTCATATTGTGATTAATATATCAGGCTTATTAAAAACTGGCAGGCAGAATACCTTCAACACACTTAGTGTGGTATTAAGAACATTACGTTTTTAATGAGGAATTGACCAAAGCGGCTTATCTATCTATTGGATGGTAATATAACAAGTTGAAATTTGCAGATGATACAAAATTGTTTAGAAGGATTAAACGTGATGGAGATACACAGCATTTACACGATGATCTTGACAGGTTGATAAAATGGTCTGAAAAATGGCAAATGTTGTTCAATTTTGGGAAATGTAAATGCCTCCACACAGGACATGGGAACGAATATGTACAATATACAATGGGAGGTTCTGTACTAAGTACTACTGTAAAAGAAAAGGACTTGGGGTTAACCATTAGTGCTGATATGAAGGTTTCAGAGCAGTGAAGTATTGCTGCTTCAAATGGAAATCAAATCCTTGGATTAATTAGGCGAAACATAACGTATAAGAAAACTAAAAGCTAATAATACTGCTGTACCAAACAATAGTTAGGCCTCATTTAGAATATCGTATTCAAGCGTAGAGGCCAGGAAGGACAAGGATATAGAAAGAGTACAGAGGAGAGCAACTAAAATGATACAAAAGCTGAGGGATCTTGGTTACGAAATACGCCTTAAAGATGTGGTTTAACAACACTAGAGACCAGGAGATTGAGAGGAGATCAGATAGAAGTGTTTAAAGTATTGAATGGTTATAAAAATATTGATAGAAATATTTTTTTCTCAGTTAAGAAAGATAGGACCAGAGGACATGAAGTTACATTAGTAAAGAAGCAGTGTAGATTAGACATAAGAAAGCTCTCATTCTCACAAAGGACTGTAAATGAATGGAACAGATTATCTCCTGATTGTGTTGGTGAATACGTTTAAAAATAAAATTGATACATACCTTAAAAGGGTGGGATACACATAGATAAAAAGTATTGGACTCTCGATAAGTCAAAAGGCTTCCTTGTCCACCTGCCATCTAGAATTAATTTTATGGATGGCAATCTTGTTAAATGTTATTAAATCTTGTTAAATCTAGTGTTGGGGGCTACACAGGTGGTAGGAGGATAGATAGTGGTTTAATCACAGTCCTCAATCAATCATGAGGTGAGTTATTCGGGTGTTTGACATCTGTCATCTTCCTGTAGTTAATGCTGATGACGCAGTACATATCAGCGACCAACCTGCAACATAACCTCGATGTTTGCATAATTTAAGTAGTATTGATTAACCACAGGTTAATTTTTGAAACTACAAAAGGTTCAAAGTACAATGTGAAAACCGGATAATCACAAACTGCTCATTATTTCTTTGTGCACACGTGCGCAATGCGCACATTCCATCCCATCAATAACTGCATGTTGAAAGCACAAACTAATTAACATAATTTTGAAAAAATAATTTCTATGAACCGTGCCTGATTGCATTAACCAACAGCTTCCATATACATAGTTAATTTTGGCTGATCGCATAATTATTCTAAGGTGCGAGAAACTGTGTGCCAAATGTTAGATAAATGATAATTGAAATGCTGAATATTCCCAGGTTGTAGTTGATGGTGTAGTTTACTTTGATGCTTTTTATGTCAATATGCTAATGTGTAACGTGTGTCCTCCCAGGCATCCCTGTACGTTTAGGGGGCATCCCCATGAGGTTGTACGGTTTAGGGGGCATCTCAAATGATTGAATGTTATTGTTGATAGTGTGTTTTAGCTGGTCATATTTAAGTGTTGGCAACTTGGCTGGTTGTATACTTTGGCTAATCTGTATTTTGCCTGCAGATGCTGTGTTTTGTCCGTGTCTTGTATTTTGACTGGTCTATATTTCACCTGGTCAGGTTTGGCTGGATGTTTATTTTAACATGACATATTTTAGGTAGTCTGTACTTACCTGGTTGAGTATTTTGCTTAGTTGATGTTTGCCTGGTCTCTGTTTTGCTTGGCCCATGGTTTTGCGGGTCTGTATTTTACCTGGCCAATATTTTTCATTGATATTTTGCATGGATGTGCATTTCAGCAGGACAATAGTTTAGTCAGTCCATATTGATCTAATTTTCATTTTGGCTGTCTGTCAGCTGTTCTCTGTTTTTTTGGCTGATCTATATTTTTGCCGGCTGTGTGGTTGTCTTTTGTTGCGTTGACTGTCTAATTAATGACACGTTCGTTTGTTGTTGCAGATGAATCGTCCCATCCAGGTGAAGCCCGCGGACAGCGAGAGTCGAGCAGGTGGGCTTGCATGTTTACTTCCACCCCAAATAGTTGTTTTCATCTCACAGAGGTTGTTACATACAGGAAATACATTATATACTGATTATGTCAACACTAGCAGTGTTAATGTGGTTAAAGACTAAAATTGATCGACATTTGATTAGGGCTGGCTACATGTAGACGAAAAAATTGTGTACTCGCAATAAGTTTCCACAGTTGTGTATATAACAAATTATTAGAAAATCTACTAATAACAAGCTTTATTAACTAATCTTTATTAACTATTCTTCATGCTACGGTGTACTCATTTTATTAAATAGTTGATAGTATAGTATGCTAGTTAATTCTCTAACAAAATCGCATAATTCTTAGTTAATTAACTTATATGCAGTTATTTCTTTGTTCAGTGGTTCCCCTATTTTTCTAGCTTGCACTGATACTAATTATTTCCTAATATTGCTCCCAGATGTCACTGCAATCAGTGCCGGCATTCCGGGTGATCCGAAGCAATACTGCAATGGTGATGTGTCTAACTATTTCCTCTTTCTTCCTGCCCTATGTACTCTGTCATTAGCAACTTTCATGACTGCGTATATTGGTCATAGCTATTTCTACCTGAAAATAGAGTGAACATGGAAATAGAACCCGTGGTGATATTGTTGCCACCACTTGTGGATCCACCAAATCAATTTGACTTTGCTGTTTTAGTTGGTGCATCAACCGATAGGATGCTTTGTAAAGCTTTATCTAGGGTAACCTGGCATAAGTTATAAACAACTGTGTCCACCATTTGGTTTTTCGGTCATCTCATATTAGAATAATCTCTGGGAAAAATTGAACTGATATCCACAGTAACATGCTAGCTTATTTGCAAAAAAAATTATTTAGTATTTTTATAAAATCATTGAACAAACTACATAATTATTTACTATTGTGGCCCAGGTTGATAATATGACTATAATCAAAGTGTACAGTTTTTATTAAAACCAAATCGTAACTTAGGACACCGTGTTGAATTTCCTGACTGACTTAAATTTGGATTGGTTTCGGTGGTGTAGTGTCTTGACATGAAGCAACAGAATGATTCTCTAGCATGAGACAACATCCTTGCTGTAAGAGCTTCATTCCACTCCAGTTTCCCAGCAGGTAGCACAGGCCAAAATGCATTGTGTCCAGTTACATACATATATGATGATTTTATTATCATCCAACCTACACACGGTATCATATAATGGATAGATGGACTGGCTGATTTTCCCATGAATACTTGCGTCATTGTTGGAAGGTATGCTGGCAAAGTCAATCAATTTATGTTTGTCGTGGGAGTGATTGAACTGCATTCACCCACTTTTTTAATCCACACCGAGAGATTACTGGATTATCTGTCTATCCACTGCTGTGCACTTTGGCATTATAAGGGGACATCAGGTTGAATTAGGAGGCTTCGAAAGAGAAAATTGTGTCCTTTGGGAGACGTTATGGGGTTCAGACAAATAAATTGTATTAATGAAGGTCGGTTCTTTCAAATTAGACCAGTGTTTCGCGCAGTGAAATAATACATATATATGTATGTACTTACCTACATTACTTTACCTATCCACTCTTGCAGAAAAGCATTGTGTGGAAATGTAATTTTCACCCAAGTGCAACAGAGTAGGTTAGGATGGGTGTTTGGTTGTATTTTTCATTTCTGTAATACCATTGATCGGTCATTTATATACACAATGTATGCACATTGTAAATGTAATATAGTATTTGTTAAAACTTTCATATGGACAAATTTGCTGTTTTTAAATCCTGCTCTGCTTGTATGTGATCAATACATAATAACTGCTAAGCAGTTTCAAAGATATAGTATATAGTTTTCCAAATTTAATCAGAAAGTCTCTTCAGCACATAGACTTGTGGTCATTTTAACTAAACTGAGTATGACAACTTCATTAAAAGACTTGGTAATTGAGCTGTGACGTCTCAATAATAAGCATATGAATACTCGAAAAGTATCTGACTGATGAAACAATGTTTGTTTCCATGGTAAGCTGGTTAGTGGGTGGGGGTAATTAGTGCAGGAAACCATTTTAACACCCCAGTCAGTCTCCCAACAGTGACAGAAGCCCAGTTCCTCCCTTAAGTGCTGTTCACCCCCACCCCACCTTGTGTTCGGCCAGGCGGAACGGTGTCAGTAGAAGACAACAGTGGTTGAGCCAGACATCTGCCAGACAGGTGTTGTCATGCTTGACTGAATCTGGTTGTTTGGGTGGGGGCTTTAACAGTTACCCTTTCTCAACAGTGTGGTAAGTGAGTAATACTCTTACAGTAGTAGAAATAAATGAACAACTCTGACATGTTGTCATCTGGGGATTTCGCACTGGATGGCAATCTTATTCAGCATTATCAGTTTATGTTTTATGGACACAAATTTAAAAGCCACAATGGTTTTTGGGTTATCATGAAGTTGTGGTAAACCTTTTCAAAGGGGGTTTATGTGACTAATACAGTTACGGTTGTTAATTATATAATAATAAATAAACAACTCTGATATGCATGACTGTGCCCGCATGCATGCATGCACATACACACATCCTATGTGAAGAGTATGCTTCTGTCAGTCACAGTTTACAGTGTCATTTTATCAGTCTTGTTTCTAACATGTTCATACAAATTACTAAACGTTGTCTTCAGCTGAATAAAATTAAACCACTGGTTACTAGGATACCTTGTTTCTCTAGTTAGGTCCGTAGCATTTTGATTTGTCGGTGCACTAATGTAAGTGTTCCATTTGTGTATATGGCAAGATATGTGCAGAATAAATATGTAGCAAAGAACTGACTTTTCAATCAACACTTCAGCTGAAAGTGGATTATGTTTATTGATGGCTAAAAGCCACGACTTGATCATTTAAACAACTAAACAGGTTTATTTATGAAGTACCAAGAAATAGTGCTTTCCACTGTTTGTTATTATAATAGATAGTGTCACGAGCATCCACTGGGGCCACTATTGATTACACGTCAGACGAAACAGTAAATTTATGGTGAAATATACAGTTGCGAAATTAACATCAATCGTCGCGAACATGTTGCACGGAATATGTGTAAGGCTTTGACATGCCGGGTTAGCTGAGATTCACTGGGCTCAGACTAATTACCAGCATTATCTGTGTCCCTGAGATGACATTCAGATGTAGATAATGTCCTCGCTTCACTGAAAACAAGGAGAGTAGGAACAAGTCTGCTCTGGCTGGAGATGTCAGCTCTGTTGTTGTACAGGAGATAGTGCTGTTTGTGATCACATTTAAGTTTGGTTTACAACGTTGTGTTCAGGATGACAGAAAGATATCACAGAGAGGGAGAAGTAAGGAGGGAGGAAGATAGGGAGAGAGGGGGAGAGGGGAGGAGGGGATAGGGAGGGAGAGAGATGGGGGCAGGAAGAGAGGGGCAAGAGGGAGGAAAGAAGGCAGGGAGGGAACGAGCTGAGGGCAGGGAGAGAAAGGGAGGGAGGGAGCGGAAGGGTAGAAGAAGGGGAATGGGAGAAAGATTGCTAGAGGAATGGAAACAGAAGGGAGCAGTGGGGAGGGAGGGAGGAAGGGAGGAAGGGAGAGAGGGAGAGAGAGAGAGAGAGAGAGAGGAGGATTGAAAAAAAAAGAAAAATGGAGGGATGACAACAGAGAAAAATAGGGAGAGAGGGAGAAGAGAAAAGACGGAATGAGAGGAGGGAGGAATAGTGAAGGTGAGCAGCGATAGAAATAAGCCAACATTTTCACTTGTCCGCTGGACAAGTTAGTTTTGAAATCTACTTGTCTGCCAAAATTTTCACTTGTCCGAGTAATTGTTGCAGTGAATCAAAGCTTTAAAAAAACGTTAATAAATTATTTAATTTTAGACAGTCTTCCTGCTTTTGGGCACAATCTGATATCAAATGTATTTTTTAAATACTCGTTTAATTGCAAATATTTCCCAGGCCATTAAGTTATTAACAATCTTTTTCATCACAAGTATTAAAAGGAGACATATCATATGATGTTTCAACAAATATTTTTAGAGATGCCGAGGAAGTGGAAATGTGTACTTATACAGTTCGGAATATTTTCCGTGCGATTTTTCATAATTTTGCAAGAAACTGCTACCATCAAATAAAATACACTGTCAGACGTTTGCATCAGTTTGTCATTGAAAATCCCACCTAACCACCCGGTGTACAACCAATGCGAAGCTAGGAAGCACAATTTTTTTACATAGACAACATTAATGTGATATTGTTTTATTCAACCTATACGTACTTCAGTATGTGCAAAGTTCTATATTTTACAATCTGAAAATAAATTGAATTTGATCACCAGCAAAAAATTCACATCTTTGCTAGTCTTATTAGATCAGTATAAATAATATTATGTCAGTACTATCTAAACAATTTAAATGTACCAAAATTAAATTTACAAGGGACCATCTCATAGTTATAATGTATAGATTGAATGATGTCGTAATGTTGCTGTCGCGTGTAGACCGCCATAGTAGGTTGCCATGCCGTACATGTTGTCGGCCCCAGCAGCTGTGCGTCTTGCTTAAATTAATTTGGATTTGATTTGTTTAGATCCTGTCATGCATCCATTATTTTGTCTTAATGTTGCGTATATAAATTTGTAATTTATGTTTATTAAGTTAAATCATGTTTCAAGACATCGATTCTGCAGTTTCTGCAATCAGGGAATGTTCGTCCGACAGATGCTAATAACCCTAATTCCATCCGTTTTCCACATTCGCAAAAAAGTCAGTGTTCCTAAACTCACGATTTATGGTAAAATAAATGTGATGAAGACACGACAACACTTCTTGAGATGTTTATTAACATTCCGTTCACCAACCACCACCAAAAGTTCACTGGAGAGCTGAAAATTCATCCGCTGCTGACAATATTTTGCCGATCTGCTTAACCAATGTTTGGCGACTTCGCAAATTCGAAGACTGCTGAGTCCACATTGGTTCATACTGGTTAACTGGCCTACTACATAATTATTCTAACAAAAGGTTGTGATACTCGAATATGCTATTTATTTTAAGTTCATCAAATGTGATCCATGTATGGAAGCAAATTGACCGTCAGCAAAACTGAACTAACTTTTCCTACGAGAACAGCAGAGCTAGATCGGTGCAAATGACGCAGTTAATGGACACACTATGCTTCACGGAAATCTGATGTGTAACACAGGATGGCAGCGGAAAGATAAGACGCCAACACCCTAACGAAACTGCAACGTGCGTGATCGCTGGCGAACCGTATTTCACTAAAATTTCCACAAATTAGAAAGTTATAATTTTATAATTTACTGTAAATTTTCCCTTGTCCACCAGACAACCATGCAGATCATTCTACTTGTCCGAACAACAAATCACTTGTCCCAAGTGCTTATTTCGAACGCTGGTGAGAAGTGGAGGGAAGAAAACAAAGATGGAGAGTGAAGGGGATTGGGAGAAAGGAGAGACAGATGGAGAGGTTGAAGGAATAAGGGTGAGGGAGAAGACAGAGGGGAGAGGGAGAGAGAGGGAGGATGTAGAGATGGTGGCAGAGACGGGGAGAGGGTGGGAGACAGACAGGGGGAGAGGGTGGCAGAGACAGGGGGAGAGGGTGGCAGACAGACAGGCATACAGAGGTACACTGTCATAGTGTGACTGGGAGAGAGCAAAGCAGACAACAGGCAGTTTCCAGAGATTTAGGACACAGGCAAATGCATCTTTTGTTTGGTCTGCTGCAGCCTGCTAGATGATCCCATCCATCATCCCTGGTCGACTCCAATATTAATACAGGTCTAGTGCATCTGCCTCCATTGCCTTTAGTCTACATGTTAGACATTATTCTTAGATTATTTTAACCTGAAATGCACATGCATGATAAACACACATGTGCAAACATACATATAGGCAGACCAACGTTTGTATCAAAACTTACCAGATATATTTTTATTTCTACAAAAAGTACAATTAAGCAAAGTTCTTCACAAATGGAGAAGAATGACAGAAGAACATAATGTGTGCTGTTATATTCCCTTGTGCATGCACAGATATCAACAATGTGATACAAGTAAAAATTACTTCATATTATTTTGTCAGATTTGTTGCTTTGCATCATTCTAAGTTATTTCTGATGTTCATCCAACGTTTTATTCAACCTCCAAATCTGCAGGTCTTGGGAACAAAGTGTCACAGTGACCATATTAGTTTTGTGTCAACAAGATTTATAGTTATGGCTATGCACAGATGCGCAAGGGTTAACCCAGATAAGGAATCGGCTAGTCCACCTGTGGTGCGAGATATTATTCACATATTAAGTGGCATCGATTCCCTGCCTGGGTTCTCTTAATATCTCTTAAATTTGTCACTGCAGCCAGTATTGCTGTCTGGAGTTTTAAAACTGGATTTATGTTAATTCAAATTTTAATTAGAATATATATATATATATATAATTATATGTATATGTGAATGCATACTTACAATGTGCTGTCATGGATTTATGTATGTTATACAAAGTCAAGCTATTTTCATTATAAAATTATTACAGTTTCATCAGTGAGAATGTTCAACATTGCAGTTCCACCTAACCTGAAAAGGTATTTTTGTGTACATTTCAAATATCATTAGACATTGATGACATTAGACAAAGACAATTTATTTCTACTTGTATTTTCTATTTGGGCTAAGTACACAATATTTTGTAGCATTAATAAAATTATACAAACTATAACTGTCCTCCAGCGATAGTTTTATGATATTGTATGCTTGTGAAAGATTATGTGACAGTTAATCATGTTATGTAATATACATGCGGATTTGCCGTTCATGACACACATATTTATTACAGATGGTCATATAGATATATATATATATATACACCTGTAATTTCTTTTCATAATAATACAACAAAAATGTGTAATAATAGAATAAATAAGATCTGCCGTATGTGTGGTCTTGCTAGAGAATATATCATGCTAATCCCCCCTAGTCCTTCATAGATCACAATGGTCACCAGCCACAGCCCTGCAGGGAAGACAAAGATACCCAGACTGGAGACAGACAAAGAACCCAGTGCTGTTAATTTGGCACAAGCCAGTGGGCAGATAGATACACCAGGAGGGCTAACACCCTTGGTAATTACCCTGAGGACACACTTCCATGTTATACCAAGCAACCAGAGTCATTGTCCCGCGAAGCCGCTCTCTCATTGGTCAATACGTCTCAATAGGTGGCTGGGGCACTGCTGCAGGACATTAATATGTAATGTGGCCCGAGCTCCACCACTGGATCAGTAGTGCCATTACAGACAGTAGACGCAGCCGCAGCCACAAGTAAGCAGACCTGTTTCGCTGCTGCTACTGCCGAGAACTAGCCATCGTTGTGTGTGGGAGACAGCCTCTAGTGGAGCGTTGACACCTTTGGCAGTCTCACGCTTGGTCATCCGTCCATTGTATATATCCGGGAAACATGCTAGGAGGTGGAGGTAGGTGATGTAGTTTTAGGGAAGGATTCAGGGTTGGGGCACAGTGGAATGGCAGGATCAACGTTGGGGTTTGTTGTGCGTACATGTGGGTGGTATCGGTGGTGATCGAGTAATATTTCTGTAACAGTGTTAAGGGTTCTAGAACTGACGTAGAAGGGATGAAGTTCAGCTTGGGTTACATGGGAAGGAGTGGCATGTTCTAGGAATCGCCAGCTGAACGTGTACAGCATACACCAATACATTGTGGTTACGTGTACAGTATACGCCAATGCGGGGTTACGCACGCGGACGCCTGAGCAAATTACTCACATATTTCCAACTGATAATGATGCACAAATGAAGACTAATCTGCAAGTTGCCAGGGTTTGGATTCCCCTGATGTCAATCAGAGGCACTAACTATTGGCTCCAGATAGTACAAGCAGCCAGGAAGCCAGCTGCACAGAATATGTTTATCAGCACCACAGCCATGAAATGTCTGGCTGGCATGCCAGGATGCCTTCGCTTAGACGTGATGGACGTTGTGTTTTCGTAGATGCTGGGAACAATTTTGGCGGCATCCTAGAAATGTGAGCGGGCCTCCTAGAAATGTGTCTCCGTGAACTGGGCGTGTAGAGATGAAAGGGTGGGAGAGTAGTGTTAGTGTAAGTGGGTGATGAGGTTGGGTGACAGACAAGGCAAGGGCAAGGGCAGGTGAACAATAGCACTTAAGAAACCAAAGCCAGATGTCCAGGATATCAGGGGAAGGACTTGGCACAGATGTATATGTAAATGTTGTCCTGCAGTGGCATCATCATAAAATGTTTCTCATTAGCAAAGGCAGTCAACACAGAGTGACAGACTATTATGCGATCAGCAGGTTTGATATAGCAATATGTGTAGTGTTGTAATTGTAGCATGGTGGTTAATACCTTCGCTGTTAGTTTTATTCTTTCTGGCTCTGAACGTTGTGCGTTTATGTTGTAAAGTACAATAACAAATTTGATTATGCTTACTGTAATTTGTAGTAATTAATTACTGTACCCTGCCAACATACCATGCCTAATTATGAATCTCCCATAGCATTTCTTGTCAGGGCTGAGAAATTAATGTTGAGTTGTCTAATTGTGGGCTGTCACCACATCCACACTGGTCCCCCCAGTAATTAATTGGAAGTACTCAGCAATGCATCTGTGTTCCAAGAAGTAATTTATGAGATCAGTTTAAGGATGGAGCAGTAATTAGTATCCAGTGTTTGCTGATAGGTCAGAGAGTAATCAGCTGATTGCATGGGATTGTTGAAACTGTTCTAATTAGGTGTTGTTGCATATCTTTTGTTCTTCCCTGCTTCTGTCATTCCCGTCTCAGTCCAGATATTATTCCTTTGTCCAAGATCATTGCTCAAAAGCCCCTGGAATTTCTTAATTAATTTTGAAATAACATCCAGACTTTCTTATTTATGATTTGATTAGCATTATTCGTTCCTGAGCATATATCATTGATGTAGAATATGTGTATCAGACAACGTCAGGGTATTAAATAACCAGGTATGATGCAATTTCAGTCAGTCGATGGAATTAACAAATGTAGTCGAGTTCTCAGCTTGTGAAATACTTAAATGTAGTGAAATACTCTGTCTATGAAATACACAAATGCTGCCTGATACTCAGTACACAAATGCTGCCTGATACTCAGTACACAAATACACAAATGCTGCCTGATACTCAGTACACAAATACACAAATGCTGCCTGATACTCAGTACACAAATACACAAATGCTGCCTGATACTCAGTACACAAATACACAAATGCTGCCTGATACTCAGTACACAAATACACAAATGCTGCCTGATACTCAGTACACAAATACACAAATGCTGCCTGATACTCAGTACACAAATACACAAATGCTGCCTGATACTCAGTACACAAATACACAAATGCTGCCTGATACTCAGTACACAAATACTGCCCAATACTTAATCAGTGAAATACAGTATTTGTTATACACAAATGTAGTCCAAAACTTCATCTGTGAAATAAAACTCATGTTGCATAATATTTCATCTGTGATATACAGTATTTTAAATACATGAACGGTGCCTAACACTCAGTGTGCAAAATACACAAATGTACGTAACCTACAAAATACACTAAAGCAGACCAGTTGCCTGTCTGGCTGGCAGATACTCTAATCTAGACCAAGTGGAAGTTGTAACAGAGGGCCAGGAAGCTTCTTCCACCAGGGATTATTCGGTATTGCTCGTCTCCCCTAGGCATATCCACATAATGAAAGGTACTCCAAAATATACTCCCTTCTTCCTAAAAAACGTACTTTACCATTCCTGCTGATGTAGTGTCTCCCTGGGGGTGAATTAGGCAGAAACTGTGGTGGGATTGCATAATGTTGCACCAGGGAATTCTACTGCCCAATCCACACCACATCATCCCCCAGGGCAATGATATGGTGCTGGCCTGCTGTTGAGTGACAGGTGTCATTCATAGGAGCATCTGTCATGCTGGTTTGTTTTTCAGGACAGGTTTTCTTTCAAGTATGGTTTAATAATCTATCTGACATTGATTTCCAGTAGATATTTGTGTATTCGTTCTTCTAAATTGCATAATGATTAATGATGTGACATATATCCCAGAAATATTGGTTTGATTTGATTCGATAATGGCTATCACTGAGGCTTTTGTTGCCCCTGGCGAGACGCAATTAATTACAAAACCCTGTTCATGAAATGTTTCTAATTTGCTCCCTGTTTGGTCCTCGTCACAGACACAGGTGTACTTTTTGTTATCACAACTGATGAGCAAAAACCCTTCTTTTCACCCTTCCCACAGCTGGAGAAATTATTTATCTGTCACAATCTTTGTTTATCAGTGACACGATGAAAGGTCTCTAATGTTGTAGATGCAATTTCAGGTTCTAAACTCTTGTGTACTGGTCCACATAATTTTATGCAAGTGATTTTACGGGTTCTTGCCTTCACCATCTGTTCCAGTGATACCAAGTCCATGTCAGTCAACAGCTATTGCACCCATGTCCCCCTTTGATCAACATATTTTCACTTCGATAATTTAATTTTTCTCTCAATTAACACATTTCTCCCCGATTAACACTTATTCCTCCGGTGAACACAATTTTCCCTGAATGAACACATATTCACTTTTTTTAGTGCTAATTTGGTAGAGTAAACCCTGCAGTGTTGAACCAGATATGTCTTAAAATCTGCCTATTTTTCGTTTCGTAAAAACACGGGAATGAAAATGAACCAGCTACACACATCACGGACCATTTCTATAAAAAATCAAGCAAACTTACTCAAAATGGCATCTGAAAAATTCCACCATTTTGTACATTAACTAGAACAATCAGTTTGTCGTTGCATAAAATAACATCAGTATACCGTACATTGCTTTGTATTTCTGCAGGAAATCAGTCGAAATAAAAACGTGTTACACAAATTCCACTGTTTCATAATAAATAAAATAATACTCTTGCCCACACTAGACACAAAGACAAAGGAAGATGACCCCCCTCGCCACCCCCCCTCGAGTTACGTTCAGTCAGTCCTGAATTAAGCACAGCTTTCAAGACATTTCGAGATCTTCTCAGAGTTCCGAACCCATCCGTCTATTTTTCATCAACATCTTTCTGCCTCTTGGTCAGAACCATGCTTGATTAGCTGTTCCTAGAAGAGAGATTGTGTTATGATATTGATTTTGTGTCTATTAACTGTGATCCTCTGCCTATAAAACAGACAGCTACAGCCTCACAGCCTTGAATAAGATTTATTCTTCCTGTTTTATAACCAACTGGGCACGTTTGATTAATCAGATACTGTTGCCCTCAGATTTTTCTGTGCGTGATATATTTTGTGAAGGTTACAGAAACACGATGATGTTTTATTCAGACGTGTTGGTCATTTGGTGTAGCTTCTTAGCAGTGTAGGATGGTATACGTATAATGAAGAGATCCTATTAATTATTAAGCAGACATCTAAATATCTATAAGCAGTTCAAAAAGCCTGCATTATAAAGACCTTCATTAGATATGCAAACTTATTATATTACTAATAAACTGCATGGTTGGTTTTAAAGGATTTTAACCAAGTACATTTGCTATACAATTTCTGATAATATTTCAGCTTTGCTAAAATGTAAAAAATGGGAAAATGTATTTTTGGAGCAAGAATGTGAATGCACTAATAAACTGGACAAGGCACCGGGGTGGGGGTCTTGGTGCAAGTGCAGACCTGTGCTTTGGACCTCCCAGATGGTGGGTACAAGTTTGGTACACATTACTCAGCTACATACACCTGGTGTACAAGTGTAGCATATTGTGCAAGTTAGGCCAAATGTAGGTTATCCGTACTAACAGGGCAGTTGCAGATATGCAAATAGACCCTAAACCAAACAATATTTCCATTGTGGTAAATAAAGAAAATGTCTATTTTTTTGTGGGGAATTCCATGTCTGCCATTAAAACGTGTTCAATATAGTTAAATTTTCTCTGGGTGAGGACACCGTAAGGATTTGTTAATTGTATAATTAAGGTCTCATCCTCATATGAATATTATTTACAAACATTAGTAATTGGGATCACAAAACCATATTTACCTTCTTAATTCAGAGTTTCTATATTGACTTGACAAACATCGGAATAAACATTCACAAATACAGATTCACCGCCATACTTCTGAATGATTTGATTTCTTATCGATAGTTTTACCCTCTGTAATCATTCAGTCGAATTACACCAACTGTGGTTGCTTGGCTTGCAGGATTTGACCAGTTACTGGCACTGTTTTTGTCTAGAATGGACGTGAACCAAATTGCCAAATAGGTTACGTAAGAGAACGTAGATAAACATCACTTTTTGCTAACAAAAACCACAGAGAGATGAGGTATTTCAAGGACACGTAATCATATCACCAGCATACTTTCCTTGTGAGTGTACTTTGTATGCAACGGAAAATACATAATTTCTTTTGCTGGTTTTCTAGTAGTCTTCCTACACCAATACCGATAATTCCTAGAAGTCTCCGTGGCCCACAACACGTACAGTTCCCACGAAAATCCGCATTTCCGGACATCATCAATAGCAGGCCGAGGTGAAGATGTATTGTGGCATCTCCTGAGGAACACATGTTTCTGGTGGCCGCAGTGATATGCGGAAGCATGCTCTGTCGTTTGTCTGTGTTTCCCAGCGTGTATTAATAGCCTGTGGGCGAAAACCAAGAATGCCTCCATCAAGTTCCCCGGTGAATAATGAAGTGGTGATTTGCAGTCCTGAGAATTGGAAACACCTGGGGTGTGGGAATGGTTGAAGGAGCAATGGTAGGCTGTTTCCCTTTCCACATGTGGGAATGACCAGGTACCGCCTATGCGCTCTGGGAAAGGGTGGATCGGTGCATTGACCAGACTCGGTTTGCCCTGAGGCGATTCTGTTTTGGACTGTAATTATGCCTCCAGTTGGTCTAGTCTGTGCCAAGTTTTTTTAAATTATAATTACAATTCTTAATATCACATCTGTGCGGGAAAATGTCTGTAGAGAAGCAGCTGACCTTTTGAGTGCAAGTGGCTTAGGTTTTTTGTGGGTGGAAGGGGTTAATAGGATCAAAGGCACAATGATGACGTACTAAATATTGCGCAGGACAACAAATTGGTGGATGGATAAGTTTGTTAATCTCCAATCATTAAAGGTGAATGGTTTTGTTTAATAGGTAATATGGGAAGAACAGTGGGAAGATGGGAGAAGGAAAGGGACTGATCGCTGGATCGATTACAGGAAGGGGGAACAGGAGGAGGGATAGGTTAGAGGAGTTAATGGAACACAGCCATGAATGGGGGTTAGTCCTCCTAAAAGTAGAGTGAGTGACATTTATGAAGCGACAATGACGTCTATAAAATTATGGCACTATGTAAAATAGGTGTATTTGAATAACAGTACATTTAATAATATAGTAATAATAATATATTTTATTTATTATAATGCTAGATCCACAATTTATTATGGCGCTTTAATAACAATAATTTAGTCTGAAACAATACCTGAACAAATTCATGTAGCATCAGCTACACAGGGTAAACTTACCTTTAAGATTGTATAATGATGTCCCTTTGAACTTACGATTACCTGCATTATTTATGAAATTGTATCCAAAGAGTCAGCTTTTGAATGCCCAACTTTCATCCCAGGACCTACAAACTTATTAGACTGCAGTATCATGCAGCTGGAGGCTGTGTTAGATTTGGTAGCTGATACCCACAAGGTGTAGACAGCTCAGATACATCTGTCCAAACACCCAAACCAATGATTGAGTACAATCACCAAGGGCTTGCTGCCCAAAGTAAACTGTGTTTCCAATGACCACTTCTCCACTTGTACTTTCCTGGATGATTCATGTTCATATTATTTATTACTCTCCTGTCTGCTCTTATTGTGGCATGTATTGATCCCTCTGCTATCTCTATCCTCTATGGAAAACCTGCCACTTTGTTCACAGGATACTTTAGTTGGCATGGAAATGGCTTCTAAAGGCCATTGAATGAAACCGCTTTCTAAAACTGTGGGTCATCTGTACTCTTCTATCTGCTACCCTTTGATGATTAACACACCTCCATCTTCCCTCCTTCCATGTTCTAACACACCTCCATCTTCCCTCCTTCCATGATCCAACACACCTCCGTCTTCCCTCCTTCCATGATCCAACACACCTCCATCTTCCCTCCTTCCATGATCCATCACACCTCCATCTTCCCTCCTTCCATGATCCAACACACCTCCATCTTTCCTCCTTCCATGATCCAACACACCTCCATCTTCCCTCCTTCCATGTTCTAACACACCTCCATCTTCCCTCCTTCCATGATCCAACACACCTCCGTCTTCCCTCCTTCCATGATCCAACACACCTCCATCTTCCCTCCTTCCATGATCCATCACACCTCCATCTTCCCTCCTTCCATGATCCAACACACCTCCATCTTCCCTCCTTCCATGATCCAACACACCTCCATCTTCCCTCCTTCCATGATCCAACACACCTCCATCTTTCCTCCTTCCATGATCCAACACACCTCCATCTTTCCTCCTTCCATGATCCAACACACCTCCATCTTCCCTCCTTCCATGATCCATCACACCTCCATCCACTTCCATGATCACACCTCCATCTTCCTCCTTCCATGATCCAACACACCTCCATCTTCCCTCCTTCCATGATCCATCACACCTCCATCTTCCCTCCTTCCATGATCCAACACACCTCCATCTTCCCTCCTTCCATGATCCAACAAACCTCCATCTTCCCTCCTTCCATGATCCAACACACCTCCATCTTTCCTCCTTCCATCATCCAATACACCTCCATCTTTCCTCCTTCCATGATCCAACACACCTCCATCTTCCCTCCTTCCATGATCCATCACACCTCCATCTTTCCTCCTTCCATGATCCAACACACCTCCATCTTTCCTCCTTTCATGATCCGTCACACCTCCATCTTTCCTCCTTCCATGATCCATCTACCTTCATCTTTCCTCCCTGAGTTGCATTGTTGCTGCACTTGAATATTCACATTTCACAAGAAGTCCCGATGATCAAAGGCCCCCTTTGAACCAGAGAGGCACATTTTTATGGGTTCACTGTTGCAGATGGTCTCCTAATTTGCAGTAATTGCTTGGCAGACTGCATAGCCAGAAAGGACTGATTGCTTAATAAATCAAGTTAGTGTATGTTATATGCTGATTGCTCTCTGCCTGTGACCTGCCATGAGACAGGGCATGAGTTAAGACCATTGTTTGCCTCTGAACGATCCCATTGCGTTCTGCCTCTCCACTCATCCTTGACTTAGACAATCCCAAAGAGACCTAACACGAGACCTTTGTTTCTTTGTGTGCCTCCAAATCCATCTCCTCATGTCCCATTCCCCACACCTCCCATTTCAAACCAGCTCCCGTTTCAGACAAAGTCACTGCTCCTTTGTCTGTCTGCAAATCCCTGTAGCTGTCAATCTGCAGAAGAAGCGACTTTGGTCATCGCGCAGGTCAGTGCTGAACAAAGGTCTCATTGGAATCGATGCCCTTTGTCCGAGTTGCCTGCTGAAATTCAATCTACAGTTGTTTGCAGCTGATGAGTTGGACCTGTAAATTGGACTGATTGGTGAGGAGGAAGCACAGGGTGGAAGCCGCAATTACTCGTGACGCAGGGAGTCTGTGAATATTGCCCAGAATGAAGCTGATTCATTTTCAGAATCCTCATTAAAGTGTCATGATCTATATCTCTGCCACAACAACCTGCACTTTGTGGTTACTTCAGCTGTGGGTGGAAATAAACTCACAGGAAAAAAGTCTAAATATAGTCAGCTTTGGCTAGGAAAAAACTGGAAATGGTCACAATATAATTTATTTCAAGACTAAATACAGAGGTCGTGCACATATTAATAGATGTCTGAAACAATAAAGTTTTATAATAAAGATGACAATTCTAAAAACAATTCTCCACATTCTTGAATATTTTCACTAATAAATGAACACACCACAGTTTGATGCATAGTTGAGATGAAACCATCTTGTGACATTTTCCCTGTGACTTTTGCCGTGACTTCCCTAAATTCATCTCCAGTTATATAACAATGGCAATATGCAAGGGCACTTCAGAACGAGCTTCTGGTTCCTGTACTGTGTGCTTCTCTTCAGTGATGGATGCTAGCATTTATCTTTGATGCCTTCATCAATAATATATGTCCGTCTTTGTTTGATTCTTTCTCGCTGGGTCTCTCTGTTCTGTTTTCTTTCTCTGCATACACTTTGTCTTCATAAACGCAATCCTTTCTAGTTAGTTATTTCTCCTTCCATTTACCATGCCGTCGTTGTCCATTCTCCACTTCTCTGACTCAACCTAAATTACATTGAACATTGCATTATGAATGTCAATGCGCAATGAGCGCATACGTGCGTGTAGACATGTACTTGCATGATGGATGACTGCATCCATTGACGTTGAATCAATGCCTCGTATGTGATTGAGACTGTCAGGGCTGCAGCTCAGCATAAGTTGATATTCAACCTCGTTTCATGGCCACAGAATGTCCACCTGCCGATTTCCTGGTCTGGTTGTTCTGGTCTGGTCTGGTCTGGTCTGGTCTGGTCTGGTCTGGTCTGGTCTGGTCTGGTCTGTATGAAGATTCAGTAGAGACGGCAACGGAGAAAAATTATCTAACCACATTGCCAAATGGTTTTCTCAAAGAACAAAAAATATGTCTGACGAAGAAATATAAATAATAGTGTCAAATTAGCATAATAGTTTACCTTGCATATTGTAGAGTAGGTAGAGCAAACCAATATATATTGTTGTACATTGTTAAAGCTATTTGAATTTTCTTCAACCGTTTTGCAGTATTAAAATTTTTCATTTGCTGAAAATCTATTGCATACATAATTTATATTGTGGTGGGTGTAAATATATACATAATTATTACATATACAAGTCTACAAGAGTTCAATTGCAATATCCTGTCCTTAAAAAAGGAATTAGCAGTAAAATTGCGCAACTGTCATATTATATTACAGTGTATTGCATCTGTGAGAAATGAGAAATATTCTCAGGTCTGGGATAGTGTGAGTGATACCAGAAGATTAGCAGTGCAGGGCAGTACTTGATCACTGGCAGACCTGGGATGTTCAGCAGGGCTGCTATCAGGTGTGAAGTCAAGTCTGTCTTGTCTGGCAGGAGATGGGGGGAGATTGGGGCTGAGGCTGGGAGACAGATGGGAGGCAGGGATGTGGTGCATCACCTAGGGAAGTGGGGAGAGATGTATTTGTATAGGGGAGGCCTCATAGCAAACACTAGAGGTCATTAATTTGGTTTGATAGGGAATTCATTAGACATGCCACACTTGGGTACTTGGAAGCCCTCTGAAGACAGGAGTGTTTGATGGTAAGGTTGTCTTGGCTTGTCAGGAAGGTTCTGTCTTTGTCAGTTGTCTTTCTGTCCTGACGTTTGGAGGGTCCTGTTGTCTTCCATTGAATTTAATGATCTTTTGTTCTGTGCTGCCCTGTGATATATGGTTCTTTCTGTCCCCGATTCTCTGCTCAGATGGCATTCGGTTATAATGACATTGACCACCCATAAGACACGCAGGGCATAGCCAGGATTTGGGCGAGAATGTCGTTTTAACTACATCTCATTCAAGAAACAAGACATTTGCAACGTCATGTACAACCCAGACAGGATGCTATTGCAAAGCAAATTACTGTGGTCAAAGACATGACACTGCACTTTTTCTACTGCGCTTTTCATTTGTCCTGCGTTCTGTGCTGTGCTGCGCTGTCGTGTATTACTGCTTAATGAGTCACGCACACAAGATGGCAGACGCAATCGGAGCTGTGCAAATATTCCTCCAGTGAGCCCATCCGTGCATTTGCTATCACCTCGACACCGATACGTCATCCAGTTAACTCGTAGCAGGTCTAAAATTACCATCTCGAAACAATTTCCCTTCCACTGATGAAAATCGGAAAAAATCCTGTATGGTGTCGAATGCTAAACATGTGCGTGATTGTTAGTATGTATACATTGGGTGGCCTTATCAAAACCTCAGTCCATCCTTTCTTCCACCATCATCCAATTGCACTCGTGCTTGGGAAAGGACATTTAGCCATACCAATCCATTATGGTCTTGCATTTGACATGCATGACCAGCATTGCAGCCACATAGAAATTGAGTCCGTCCAGATCAGTGCACAGTGCAAGATACAAATTGGATTGGCACAAAACAAAACCTCGGAGAAAACCCAAGATCCAGCGAGCCTTTGTTGTCGAAATCAATACTGTGTAGCACCAGGCAGAAATGGATAACAGATTCTTTTCAGCTGTACGACTTATGTATTTTCTCGTGTCTGCACCCTTTAACTTGAGAATGAGACCGATATTTTATGTTTTTGTTGCACAGGAAAAATTATTCTCATGCCAAAATGTTTGTATGATTAGCATAAAAATGCAACGACTACTCATTTATCCTTTAAGCGATATCGCGCTCTGAGTTCACACTCTTATGCAATTTGCAAGGCTTCATACATGATTAGAAATTCCTTACCTGGAAGTTGTGCTTTCCATCAGTTACAGATTTAGGATGACTCTGTGATAACCCTTGCTGATGAAAGTAAAGTTAGTAATGATGGATACCTTTGTGGCAAGGGAATGCTAACGTTATTTCTTTTGCAAGTGTGAATAGGATGACAGGGTTGTACTGGGAAGGGACTGACTGATTGTGAAGGCCTAGTGGAATCTGCTAATGGATGTGGCAGCAGGGGATGGGTCAGATTATGATGCTACTCAGACATGGTTTATTGAGTTGGACATCTGTAGTTGTGTGGTTTTGTGACTGTCTGAGAGCAGAGATGCTTTGATGGGCGGTCAGTGGAGAGAGACATGCAGGCTGTGGGTGTTTGTAGACACATGTCTGCAGGCACACGCATACACACATACATCTTATGTACACATGTGTGAATTCAGAAGAGAGCTACTGAATTGATTCCAGAACTGAGGGACCTGGGTTATGAAAAATGCCTCAACGAATGCGGTTTACCAAGACGAGAACAAAGAGATTAAATGGAGAACAAATAGAAGTTCTAAAGATATTTAATGGTTATGTAAATATTTATATCCTGGAATTGAGAGATCTTATTATTTCAGAAGACATCTCCTCTAGAAGGTGACATTTTTAGTTCTGCTTATTTTTAATGAGGGAATGAGAAGAATGGAATGCTTCTTATAAAATGAGAACTTCACTGGTGAAAAGCTTGCTCTTACTGTGAACAAGTTTACTCATTAATTCTTTATTTACCTTAGCACAAGAGTGGTCAAACATGCCAGTATTCCTGTAGAACTACCTTGGGAACATGTGCCACTTATTAGACGCACCCTTCTGTGGAACAACGTGATTTGTGGCAGTCCTGCCTGTACACGTGCTTTCATTGCCTCCTGTTGACAGTGCAATTGATTCTGCATTGAGACTCCTGCCTCCTTTCTGACAGTGATTGACTCTAGATGCCTTCTGGGGTTGCTCTTGTAGCTCTTTGCGACCACAAATGTTGACACCGTGTCTTGGTCAATAGTGACGATTTACGGACTCATTTGTGCTGTCAAACCGTGTGGTGTATAAAAGATATTTGTGATCTCCATATTTATGGCAGATTAAAATAACATCGCTGAGATCGGTCTTTGTCGTTGGTTCCAGCTGTTGACATTAGTCTGATATGTTTATTTGGCTGAAATATGTCGCTGGAAGGTGGGGGGTTAAGGGTGGTTGCATAAGTTTGCAAACATCCCAAGAACTTGTAGCATTGGCACTGGCTTGGTTGTCACTACATGTCACCACCTGTTGAGTGGAACATGTATTAATGCACATTTATGTGGATATCGGAATGGGGCAGCATTGTGGGTAATGTCTTCGCAACTGTGTTGTGTCAGTTGAATCTGGTGGCTATTGTATGTGTTTTGGAAGCTATTTTAGATCGTTCATAATCTCAAATCCCACACTATGTATTGGAGGGGTGAGAGGGGGTAAGAGGGGGTGAGAGGGTAAGAAGGGGTTTTGGACTTTAACTCGTGAGACCACGGCTAGTTATTCAGACGATGAAAAATACAAAGATATACAAAACTGCCATTCCTACTCCCAATGCCCTGTACCATAGGGCAACAAACTGGGTTAATCATTTACTGAATCAGAATCTGAAATATAGTTTATATCTCCTATAATGTATATGTTCATTCATCCACTTATTCATCAGACTTGATACGTTACAAATAATAGTGTTGAGGGCTTTTGCTTTGTATAAGAAACATGGGAAACTGTCATTGATTTTGAATTGGTAGTTTTCATTCTGTTTGTAACATTTTGATTTTGGCTAACACAAGAGTGATTGCACTCTTATGGATGGTTTTATCTGATGCATTTAGTAACCTGTCAATCATTTTATCGAAAAACTTAACTGAGATGATGATTAACAGAAATGTTACACTATTCTTTTATAAAACATTTACATCATGAATGTCGTATTGATTGTTAGTTTTGGCTTTGAAATGCCAGTAAATTACAGTTCATTGATTTGTGAAATTTTACGAAAACATTTGCATATTTTAGTTCTGTTCATTACGCTAATCTGCAGCCACATATCGCCCAATGTGCACATTAGCGATTTCTGTTTTAATAAATCACGAAATTTCATTTAGACTGTTGCAGAATGGTATCAACATGAGTATAACTTAGGTTTTGTCTTCGCTTTTGCAGAGGACAGAAAACTCTTTGTGGGTATGCTAAATAAACAACAGACTGAGGAGGACGTTAGGCAGCTATTTGAAGCATACGGCACAATAGAGGAGTGTACGATATTACGCGATCAGAATGGAAACAGTAAAGGTAGGACCGGGCACTTTTACAAATTCTCCATCCTAGATCCACTTGCTCGTTCGCTCGTTCGCCAGCATGCATGACAGTTCTCTGTCGCTTTAACCACCACTTCTCGTTTTCGTTTCCTTATCATTTTCTGCATGTTTTCCCTCTTACCATCTGCTTTTCCACTCGAATGCCAGCCGCTGCAGCAGTGTTATTCTTACCTCGTGGAAGGCATTAAGGCAACCTGGAAATTTATTTCCTAAGGCGCATTCATTGGCTCGCCACATAACAAGAGATTTACTTGTATTTTCAGCATGCTTTAGTCTTCATTCCTTCATACGTCCAGTGCTTCCGCGAAGCCGGCTCGGTGCACGTAAATAAAGCTGATTTTTATTGGCTTTTTCAAACGAGTTACTAGGCTTGAAGTGCAACGGTGGCTCAGCTAACATAATTTTGTTGTCACATCTTATTCCCAGTGGCTTTGATCGTGTGTCTTTCATTGTGGTCCTTATGAAGATTTAAGGGCGGGCATGCGGAATATATTTTCTGGTTGACAAATTACCATAAGGCTTGCGGCTGACATTTTATCGATCTGTCTGGCCACGGGCTCGGCTGATTCTCTAATGTGTATGAGCAGAATCCAAAGCTAAATGTTGACTGGAAAGTGTGAGCTAGCCGGTCGTCTCACAGCCGAAATCTTTGTACTGTGTCAGTATGCAGCAATTAGTAGCTCTTCTTTCTCCCAATGCAAATAACCGCCCCTGTCTTGGATTCCATGGACTGGAAATTGAGCAAGTGCTGGGGTTAATGTATTTGTACATCCTGAGAGAACTGAGTCGTAGGCCAGAAGACATTTACAGAAATCCAGAAACGTGTAGCATAATGTTTATACGGTGGTAATGTGACTAATGGGTTATGATTGAGAGGCACACGTTTTAAAATCCAGGATTTTATAATGTTGCACGTCAGTATATTGAATTCAGTCGTGATATAATAGAACTTATATGTTTTATTGTTTAGCAATTAATTGTTATGCTACTCTGCACTGATTTTGCAAATGTTGATATTTTCTTTTTTGACTTAATGTATTTTATTCGGTTTAAGCTTTGCACGGATATGCCATAAATTACTACTTAGGTAAATACTAAACCACTGCTTGTGGTGGCATGATCTTTGTGTGATAATTTAATTTTTGTAAGTGACACACAACACAAGCGTTATCGTGGTAAACCCAACTTCACCATGCCGCCATCTCTCCACACTTGGAAAGTGTGATATAGTTATTTTAATTACCAGTGTTTTTTGTGCCTCTAAGTCATGCATGATGTGCACCACATGTACCCCCTTTGGGGTATTTTTGGTCAGTGTTTGACAGGTAAAAACTGTACGCTGTGTTATGTTTTTGTAGGACCTAACAAGTTAATCACTAAGATTTAGCCAAAATTATTGTTAAAATCAATTTTTTTACATACCATTTAACTATTTGGAGGTGGGAAGGTTCCTTGAGAACTAAGTTCCCTATAGCCGTTTAATATACGGATGTTTAAAATTTTCTTTTCTTAAGAAATTGGTTAAGATGTATTTATCTAATTGTTCCATCATAATTTGTAAGACATTATTTCATTTTAGAATTGAATTCATTGAATTAGTTAATTGTGGGATGCCATTAGTTATGATACCCTGCTGTTTGGCAATAGAGATCTGTTTTGGGTGGCACATACCAGTTTCTTGTGCGGTACTTACCATTTCATTGGGCGGCACATATCAGTACCACTGACATTCACTGATTTCTGTTGATTTCCATCCACAGTCAGAGCACCAGTATAAATTAGTCAGGCTGCCCAATCAAACCTGATTCTGCTGCTTCAAATGAAGAGCTGACAAGACACACCCATCAAATAAAGATGTCTGTCAGTGGATCATCCCATGCATCTTCTGCCTATCTCTAGCATCCATCTACTATCTCCTGCAGTGTCTGCCTAAGTGAAGACTGCCTGTCTCCCTCTCTCTCTCTCCACAGCGCCTCTGATTTAGGCTGATTGGTAGCAGCTTCGCCCTGGCAACATTTCCATTACTGCTGGACAGACAGACTGGGAGGTCTTCTGCCTCAAACTATGCACAGACACAGTTTCAAAACTAGCGTTACACAGTTTCAAAACTAGCAACCGTTTTACCGTTTTTCTTTTGTTATGTTTCGGCTGCTTTCCTCTGCTTCTATTAGGTTGACTTTCACTAGATGTCAGATGAAGACGGCTGAAAGATTTAAAGTAAATTGGCTGTGATATGCATAAAAACATAAATGTATTTAACTGATCGGTTTAATGAACATCTTCAGACATACAGTGACTTCATCATTAAAAATACTGCAATTTGTTATCACTAGATTAGTGCTATTTACGAATTAAAATTAGTTAATTATAAGTATCTCTTGTTCTCCCACATGTGTTTAGTAGAGCTGTCTAAGTGACTGATTTATATATAAGATTTTTGTGTATGATGCTAATGTAAATATCTTCTTTCTCATTTGTCAAAATCTATCTGTTGGGTTATATTTAGACGTCAAAAGCAGTCATCTTGCAGGCAAATAGATGGTGATTTGGACATTTTAATCTAGCTAGGTTGAACTGAGTACAGTGTTTAGATTATTTTAACTTAATATAAATTATATTTTTGTACAATACTAAGTATTTTTTCACAGAATTACGACCAGACCAAGTCAAAAACAATTTAACAGTTTGTTTGATGGTTTTTACCATAACTAAATAAATAGCACAAATGAATATTAACATACATATTGTAGCGGACACTCTATGGTTCACTGTTTTTGGAAAAATGCATCTAAAACAAGATGAACAGACATTATTGAATTGATTGGGAACCTTTATGTACTGTTCCATGGTACAATTATAACATACACTGTATATACATAGGGGGGTTTTCCTTGACTGCATTAGTATGTTCTTCAGGAACTAATCATTGACAAGATGTTATAAATATACTGTATGAGGGCAGGACAGCTCAGGTAATTTGCCAACCCGTTTATAAATGCGTTACATTTTTTTAGATGTGTGCATGTGATTCCTACATATATTAATTATATAAACCTAGCAGTTTGTTGACATTAATACCCTTGTAATCACTGTCAAAACACGAAGCATCAATTGTACTCTCTCGCGACTGTTGCCATTAACCTTATGAGAGACACCGACTGCCTCACAGCATCATTTAACATCCAGGAAAGACACATTTCTAGGAATCTGTGTAGAGTTACGATCTACCGCATCTGTGGCCGTGCTTTGAACATACCTTACTACCGAGTATCACGCTATCCGCAGGCGCCAGTGATGCCCACACCTGCCTATTGTTCATAATAATCTGCACGAACAGTCAGCCTACCTGGCATGTGGCGCCATGAGGCAGGTGTGTTTATCATGGGCGCCAGTGATAATGGGGTGTCTTGGAACCACAACAGATGTGCCCTCACTTTTACTGTGTCTGTGAGGTCAAGGACAGAGCCTTTATCTGCCCCAGTGGGTCGACACCCAGTTTGGTTATTCGCTTTCATTGCATCTGATGTGTTGAATTTTTTAGATGCATAAGAAAACTTGTTTAGCCTTTATACTATCATATACCTCGCTATATACGAACTTACCTTTACTATTTATTTGAATCATAATGTATTGCTTTGAGAATGTGGCTAGTGTTTATGTATAAAATTGTATTTGTGATTGTATTCTTAGCTATTTTTTATGTACAGTGATGTGAACATTACTAGATATGGCATTGTATAAAGCAGTAATAATTATTATTATTAAAATCATCTTTTTAATATTTTATTCTACCACCCTCCGGGTATTTATTAAATGACAGATTTATATGCCTTCGGATATGTGAAATATTTTGTAATTACAAAATCATATATAAAAATTTTCATATCTTGACCAGTGTTATAACTTGAACAATGCCATTTGATGAGTTTTCCTGGATTCTGTTGTGTAAATGCCAACCCTGTAATAGGGGTAATTACCCCTGTAGAAGGATAATTACTTCTGGTCACACTTCCAACCCTGTTTGTTTAGGACTTGTGTCACCCCAACTGGGCATTGCCTGCTAATTGCTGTCTAAGTAATGTGGCATGATTTAGGGGTAAGTGTGAATTCAGTGTCTCAAAGGGTGACAAAGTGGGTGGGGTAGTTGACAGCAGTAGGAGGTAGTCAGTACTCCCAGTGGGGGTCCATGGGTGTTTTTGGGGTTGAGTAGCTGTTATCAAGGTATTGGTGCTCAAAATTGAAACTTAGCAGGCACATAAAGCTTAGTAGAGAGGGAGAATTAAAAGTAATGTAGACTAATTATATGTTGCTTTTAATTAAAAAAGTCAAATATACTTATATGAGTGGTGTACAGGATAGAAAATATTATACTAAATATTGGTAAAACTATACAGCTTTATGAACAATAGAAGAAGAACAAATTAAAGGTTCACCAAACTAAAAACAGTGGAGGCTAAATGTATTTTTGTTATTACAAGACAATGAAAATCATTTAAACTTTTGTTGTGGGGGTATAGCATATATTTGGGGTATAGCATTATGTGGGGGTACACCAGGCAACATGTATTCAGTTAGGTATGTGCTGAACAAATAACGAATTTGGGATACTTGTTGTTATGAGAGAGTGACACGTCATACTGTGTGAACTATCCAGGCAGGCCAAGACTAGGACTTAACAGCACACCAGTCTTCACTTTTACCTTACAGTCTAATCAATCAAACTGTTGGGCCTCAGCACTCCAAGTAAATTGGGCAAATTAATAACCGGTAACTGGATCTATGCCAGTGTTTTGCTGGTAAGAGAAATGTTAATCCATATTGGAAAAGGCAAGCTTTGCAGCGGCAATGTTTTTTCACCTACTTTGGTTTTAAAGATGCGACTAATGTTACCTGGACAGGTGTAGGGGAAGAAAAAGTTTGAGTCTTGTTTCCGGTTGGCCTTCCCTGGCAGGGTTCGACTGTTTTCCCATCTTCTCTCTCTGGGACATTCCCGTCAGTCAGTATTCATTGGGGGAGTTCTCCGCCAAGCCTTTGATCCACCCATTGTAAGTTTTTTCCCAATGGTTCTCATTAAAAATTCACTCCTTCGATGTTATTTCCCAGCCACCAGGTATTCAAATTCACTAGTGTTGGGATGAGATGGTAGTTACAGATATTTGTCTTTGGCCAGATTTAAGCTTGTCTATGTTCTCTTGTTAGGGTGATTTAATTTCCTGTTCAGAAAACTGCACCAAATTCTGTTACTAATTATTTATGTCAGCAAAATCCTGCCTCACTCTGGTACATATCGTAGGTTGTGGAATGTTATTACGTTAACATTTTTAATTTGACTCATTTACCCATACATATTTGGTGTTTAACCCATTTTATGTATCAAAAATATTATATTTATCAAATTATCAGGATTGTTCAATTTTATACTTGATACTTAATTGTCATGTTGACGAGATTAACATTTTATTCAGTTAATTTTTAAAACCACAATTCATTCAAAAACCATTTAAAGCCTGTCACTACAATTGTTAAAATAGAAACAAACTATTTAAATCGTATCTTAATCCCTTTATTTTAATTAAAACCGACCTCTCACAGACACCAAAGCATCGCTTACACAGTATGTAAACTGATTGGCATAGTGTCATCCTGAGACTTTTAAAACCTTATCTGTCCAATTCTCCCACTAAGCCCTCTCATTGTGTTGGGGGCCTATTTCAGTGGACCAGATGCTCTCTACCCCAGACAAAGGGGTGGGACAAAGAGAAACCACAGTTCTCCCCCAAATGGGGTAGCTGCTGTCCCCTTTCAAAAGCAGGCAGGGGGGCATGCCAGTGATTGCTAGGTCACCCTCCCCCTGCCTTTGTTACAGGAGCAGACAAAGCCTGCCAAATGGCTCATTGAATAATGGCTTCCAAGGTCTAGGCTGTATCATATTGACAGAGCTGGACACTCCCTGGTTGAATAATCTAATTTTATCAGATTTATTGTTGTTCCCATTGCTGAGGTCAGTGCAGGGTCAAACTGGGCAAACAAATCACTCCTCTGTCCAGCTGTCAGTGTCACAAAGCGTTCCTGTCAAGTCGTGTTGGTTGTATGGTGGTGTCCGTACTTTTCTAGGTATGTCTTGGTTTGGTCATTTTTCAAGAATCCTGCTGAATTTTGTTTTCTGTTGCATAAAAGATTTGATGAGTTGATTGTTTTGATATAGTAAAATATTTTTATATGGTATAAATTGTATATTTTTATGTTATTCTTACTGTTTTTGAAGATTGACATTTCCATATAGTGTGCAGTGTAAACAATATGGTGTCTGAACTGAAACGAGTCAAATTAAACATGTAATCGTCAGATTTTTGGAAAAATGTGGTGTTTGAAATGATACAGTTAAACGCGTAACGGTCAGATTATAGGACAACTGTTATTCAGATTATAGGACAACTGTTATTCAGATTATAGGACAACTGTTATTCAGATTATAGGACAACTGTTATTCATTAGCACTCACTTGTGCAGGGAACATGTGAACATGGATAGTTTATACATAATTTTGCAATAAAGAACTTACTTTGTACCATGAACAGTTCGTGTAGACATCTCTTATTTGAACATGCCTTGTAATATTAACATTTTAAGGTTTAGTAGACATGCGCACTTCATATCACATCCAGATATGGTTCCTTATTCTTATTTCACACGAGACACCTCAGTTGATCCGATATGCCTCCACAGCAAGTGCATCCAGCGGTACTACCGATTACCAGGTTGAACTGTAAGCAAAACTCTGGCGGCCTGAAAAAATGCCAATATGCTGAAGTTAATTAGCAATTAAGCAGGCCACGGGGCTGGGGTGGTAGGCCTCGTCATGAAATATCAATGGCACACTATCTCTGGCACCTGGCACTGACCGCTATGATTGCGTACGCACGGCGGTGCAGCAAAATCAATAACTCGGCTAAAGCACTTACCACTGTCCCCACCGAACATGATACAACTGCGTGCCACCAGAGGGAGTTGAACAATTGACCCGGTCGCAACGTGTTTGTTTGGGTGCACAGAACGCATTCGATTGTAGGATGTGCATGTGCGTGCGTGTATGCGTCTTTGTCACGCTTAATCAGAGGATTGTGCGAAGCTGAATACAAAGTGACTCAATGGTTTTGTCGGTACCAGAATGTTCGTTTTCATTTCTGTATCCATCTCTTTTCCATGTCATCCTCTCGGCTGGGTTCATCATCCATTCCTCTTTCTCTTCCCATATGTAATGTTTTTTTTATATATATCTTCAAGGAAAGCTATTGGGGAACTGAAATAAATTTTGAATTCACAAACCATCTCAACTTTTTGCCATGCCATTGTTAACCCAAATGCTGGTGATAATGACTAAGATATTAAATAAAATTAAAATACTTTCTACAATTTTTTTTAATCTTAAAATAATTTCTTTGAAGTTACATTCACACCATGCAACTGTGAATTAAATATATGTGATATCAGTGGTAAATATCCCCTCTCCTCTTATAACCTTTGCATTTATCAGCATATTATGTATGGTTTTCTTTGTATTTTAAATAATATACTAAATACCTTGTATCACCCATGACCTTTTGCTGGAGCAGTTTCACAGCAGTAGGAGTGTTAGGATAAAGTGCACTCATTTACCTGGTGTGTGAAGGGCTTATCAACAGAACTTAACGAGCTTACCTGTGGATTAGCATTCAGCTGGAACAGTGTCTTTGAAGGTGTTACTATAAATCCTCTCAAGAGGTTGCTTGAAGTGTGGAATGGATGATATCATTAGCTTAACAGGATAAACATTCTAGTCACTTTCTCAAAGTGAATTCCCTTATTAATGCATACTCGTCATTTGAAACCAACTCCTGCACAGGATTAGGATTTTATCCTTTTTATTCAGTAATACATTCACAAAGCATGTATAAACATTTACTGAAAGAAGATAATGTACTGACTGATCTATAAAGAGTCATGTATTGGCCATTTATTTCTAGTTTATGTATGTATGTAATAGCTCGGTTTCTGTTCTAATTCAATGCAGGTACTCAGACAGTTTTGGCCACTTTGTTATGCGTGCTCATTTGAACAAAGTGATATTCTCTTATATAATAACACTAAGTAGAACAATACTTCCATAGTACTATATATTTTAATACACTCCATTCAAAAACACTGGTAACAGTAATATACATTGGCAGTTTAGCGGGGTTTTGTACCAGTGTAGAAGAACATGTTTAGGCAGCCTCAACCAGAAAAATGAACCCTAAAAAACCAGGAATAGCAGGCCATGTATCATAGTTGGTCCCTTGTGGTGTATTGGCTGCACTGATGTATTACTAATAGACATTAGAATAATAAAAAAAACAAGAGCCCCTGGAGATGAGTCTGCTAGAAACTGCCACCTCAAGAAGAGCACACACTACCAATAAACCACTGATACTGGATATTGGAATCCAGCAACTAGATAACGAGGTATCCATGTAATCTTGAATGTGATGTGTACTGATTAGAGCTGTTGGCTCCCTGGGGAATTAAGTGTTCCCTACTGGTCACTTCTAGGAAGAGTCTAATGTGTATGTCTTTACTCAGGCAACCTAGAACTTGAGATGTACACAGGGTGGCCTAATACTCTAACCGACAGTTGACATGGAGAGTTCTGGCATGGTGTACACTTGAAGCGTGTTCCTAATTGGCGTGTAAATAGACTCTAAGTGTGTTACTTACATAAGTGTGTTTCCTATGGATGTGTTAGTAGAATTTAAATGTGTCTTATGTATAAGTAGAATTTATATGTGTTTCTTGTGGGCATGTAGAGGCGTACATATATTAAGTATGTTTACTGTGGGTCTAGGTAGAATTCATACATTTCTCCTTGGTGTGAGTTGCCTTTAAAGGTGTTTCCTGTGAGCATGCAAGTAGTCTTTTAATGTGTTTCTTATTCTTGTTTTAGGTTGTGCATTTGTGAAGTATACGACCCACCCCGAAGCACAGAACGCCATCGGAGCTCTACACGGCAGTCAGACAATGGCAGTAAGTGAGATGTTCACAGTCGTTACTCTGCCAATTTAATTTTCTCAATTTACGAAGAATTTGAAAAATTATGCAAATTTATATTTTTCCTATGGTTTGTCGGGTTGTCTTTAAAATTGTCATAAATGTTTTGTAATTCAAAATGGGAGTAATTGAGTTGTCAACCAAACAAATATCAACTTCTGTGAGAAATATGTTTGGTCATGACAAAGTCTGACTGTGCTGCGTATAAACTCATATGTTGTATGCAAAATTTGTAGCATTGTAAATACATCTCTTCCCAAGTGTAGAGAGCAGTCGCCTCTTTCTAAGTTAATTTGCTAATCCTTGGTCCACTGGCCTCTGATCTACCATTTGGCGATGTATTTAAGGAAACACAACAACAGTTATTTAGGTACACATCCTCTGTAAACTATACCTTTCATTATTTGGTCACCACACCTGATTTGTGAACAAGGTCATCAGACCAGTTGGTTAAAATAATATTAATACCTCTTTTACATATTTCACAATAGGGTAACTAAATCTGCAAAATATGTAAAACAAGAAATTGTCACTACACATTATCTCGAACAAAACTGTAGGAGAATGCAAATCCATGTTTCGGGGTGTGTGAAAATACCCTTTCCTGGTACAAACCCAGTGATCACAGTCTGCCAGAATTTAACCAGGCTTCAACTGTTGCGTAAGTCTTGCTTGTGTATCCATGGCGACAGCTGCTATTTGTCTGCATAGTATCTTGACTTTAGGTTCATTTACCTAAATGTTCCCTTGTAGCCGAGCAGGCTCACTAATCATGATGCAGCAGTCGACACAAATGTGATTGGGTGCAGCCCTATATTTTCCCACCGTACTGGAAACTTATAAACCATACATCAAGAATGCACAGGTGCAGATATCCTGGTTGGAGCGCTCTCAGATGTATCTTGTTGTTACAGGGTTAAATTGTGTCTATAAAAGAAAGTAGATGCCTGATGAAAAACACTACTATTTTGCCACATTTTTTATGCAGATGTGTCAGTGTTATGTGATATGATGTCTTTGTTGTTGTAATTAGATTGCTGTAAATGCAATGGTATATATGGTTTCTTTCCCGAAATCGGGATGGAAATTTGTTATAATTGTTTTGACAGTCAGTGTGAATCAAGAAAAACGCCTCACAGCTGGTGAATGCATTTTCTCATGTTGGAATGTTGACCTGGCTGAGGGGTCTGAGAGTTTATAAAGTGTCTTACTTCAGGGTTAATATGTCCTTTGGTAGTCCACCAGTTATGTTTTGCCCCTGAGACAAATATCGTACATTTGTGATTTAGAAAACAAATCAAAACAGACTTACTCATTCAGCATCTCCACCTTGACACTGTGGCATTTAGCAGCTGTGATAAGTAACTGATCCTTGTATCCAATCACATCACTCATATGGGGATAATTTCCAGAGTAAGGCCATAAAATGCTGAAAAAGAGGATTCTGGAACAATTCACCAGATTCAGTACAGTTCATTTTTTCTATATTTCTTTTTTAATATATCCAACAAATAATTTACCTGTATAAACATTTGCCTCTTAACATTTGCTTGATCAGTCATACTGACGATGCCATTTTGTTAATTAAGAGGTTAAAGTCTACAGTATAGATAAACTTTTTGTTAGATAAATTAAAAGGAAATACGTTCAATACTCCTCATGAGAGATTACATTTTGGGGTTTGTACGATTGCAGGGAGCATCGTCCAGTTTGGTTGTGAAATTCGCCGATACAGAAAAGGAACGTCAACTGAGACGCATGCAGCAAATGGCTGGTCCTCTCGGCCTTCTTAACCCCTTCGCCATCTCACAGTATGGGGCGTGCGGAGCATACGCACAGGTGAGAGAAGTTATCCCACTTTCTACGCCGTCCTCAGGCTATGTATGAGTGTATTGCAGCATTTTAATGTAATTTTAAAATAAGTTTAAAATATTTGCTTTTTGTTGTTATAACTTTTGGTTTTAAAAGTAGAACTGTTATGTTATAATATTTAGTAATAATAAGAAAACCTCTTTAGAACTTAAATCCTTGAGAACCACAGCTCAAAAACTGAACATCATAGTAGCTTTTATGTTAAATGATTGTTGTGGATTCAGCAATTTAATTTTTATATTTTTTCCAAAGATTAGACATTAGGAATCAAGTTTCAAATGAGTCTAGATCTAGTTTGGAGTATCAGTTTTACGATTATAATTATTGAGTATTTGTTATTTCTAAGCTAGCTGACCAGTAGCGTCTTTAAATATATAGCCAGTATTTTATTATTAGATATTGTATAAATGAATACCAAAGTACCAACATTTTTGTGAAATTCAGCAAGACAGGCATTGCCATTGGGCCAAAATCTATAATAACTTTACCCCAGTAAATGAACGGAAAATTTAATCGTGGATTGGATCACGTTATTTGGCTGCAACTCGAAATGAATTCAGCAAAATAAATGAGTTTGTTTCAGCAAAACGAAAGCATCTAATTGTATTTGAAGGCGGCCAACCCAATCTTGTTTGCTCGATGGAATCGTGCCACATTGTTAGTCGAATGTGGGCATTTCTGTCCTCTCTGCTGCTCCGGGGCAGTTTTATGCTCACCACACGAAAATCAATTTTACCTGTTGTTATGCCTGAAGCACGTTCATTAATGGCATTGCTTGTCGACATATCATAAACCTCTTTTCACTGTATCATGATGGCATAACTAGTAGCATTGAGTAAGTACCCTTCGGCGAGATTCAATAAGCTTTGTCGTGGATATTTCTATGCAAGAACGATGGTTTTTATGCAATGATTTCTCAGGATTTCAGCCATCGCGTAATGTGTGCAAAATCTATTTAGGATGCAGCGAGCCAAATGGAATTGCGAGCAAGAAATACGTGTGTACCTGTTAATGCAGGATAATGCAATAAACCTCAGCAAACACGTAACAGGTGTTAGGCTAGAATCTAGGTAAAATTACGTGAAGGTAGTTATTTTGGGGAGACTTTATAATTGTAATGCGGACAGCAACTAAATAACAGTGATGGAATTACATGTTGAAATGTGTCGTGTTTGTTTTAATAAATGTTGTAGATATATATTTTTATTGAAACATGTTCAGTTATTTATAAATAATGGTAGTCATGACAGTTACGTTATGATGTAGTATAAGTTATGGGCACCGTACATCTGGAACCATGTAATAAATAATATATTTTACAAAAAATAGATACAGTTTTATATTAAATTGCATTTTTAGTGGCCTGGCATTTTATTGAAGCAACGACTAATGAATTCCAGCTGTGAAATTATTTAGAAAATTACTTATTGTAAATATATGTTATTATACTATTATGAATTGATAGGAGCTTGTGAAATGTCATAAATTAATCCTGTAATGAAACTAGTCCACTTCAATAGTTTGGAAAATCTTTACAAAATATATCCTCTTCTATTTGGGACCAACAACGGCAGAATGGGACAGCTTGTGGAAGCAGGGAATGAAAAATGGAGAATTGTCTACACATCTACAGGAAAACATAACATGAATTAAAAATTACTGACCTTACAAATCTTCTCTTGTAGAGTCACAGAAAATAAATATTAAAACAGTATTCTTCTTATATTGTGTGAGCTTCTCGGATCAAAGTAGATTTTTTATTTGTGATAAAATTTGTTTTAAAATCAGTTTATCCCTATTTCGATGTCCAAATTGTCTTCATTGTGTTCTAAAAGCCACACATGTTTGTTTTGTTTGACCTGTGTTGTTTCTGTGACGGACTGTTGTTGTTTGACCTGTGTTGTTTCTGTGACGGCCTGTTGTTGTTTGACCTGTGTTGTTTCTGTGACGGACTGTTGTTGTTTGACCTGTGTTGTTTCTGTGACGGACTGTTGTTGTTTGACCTGTGTTGTTTCTGTGACGGACTGTTGTTGTTTGAACTGTGTTGTTTCTGTGACGGACTGTTGTTGTTTGACCTGTGTTGTTTCTGTGACGGACTGTTGTTGTTTGACCTGTGTTGTTTCTGTGACGGACTGTTGTTGTTTGACCTGTGTTGTTTCTGTGACGGACTGTTGTTGTTTGACCTGTGTTGTTTCTGTGACGGACTGTTGTTGTTTGACCTGTGTTGTTTCTGTGACGGACTGTTGTTGTTTGACCTGTGTTGTTTCTGTGACGGACTGTTGTTGTTTGACCTGTGTTGTTTCTGTGACGGACTGTTGTTGTTTGACCTGTGTTGTTTCTGTGACGGACTGTTGTTGTTTGACCTGTGTTGTTTCTGTGACGGACTGTTGTTGTTTGACCTGTGTTGTTTCTGTGACGGACTGTTGTTGTTTGACCTGTGTTGTTTCTGTGACGGACTGTTGTTGTTTGACCTGTGTTGTTTCTGTGACGGACTGTTGTTGTTTGACCTGTGTTGTTTCTGTGACGGACTGTTGTTGTTTGACCTGTGTTGTTTCTGTGACGGACTGTTGTTGTTTGACCTGTGTTGTTTCTGTGACGGACTGTTGTTGTTTGACCTGTGTTGTTTCTGTGACGGACTGTTGTTGTTTGACCTGTGTTGTTTCTGTGACGGACTGTTGTTGTTTGACCTGTGTTGTTTCTGTGACGGACTGTTGTTGTTTGACCTGTGTTGTTTCTGTGACGGACTGTTGTTGTTTGACCTGTGTTGTTTCTGTGACGGACTGTTGTTGTTTGACCTGTGTTGTTTCTGTGACGGACTGTTGTTGTTTGACCTGTGTTGTTTCTGTGACGGACTGTTGTTGTTTGACCTGTGTTGTTTCTGTGACGGACTGTTGTTGTTTGACCTGTGTTGTTTCTGTGACGGACTGTTGTTGTTTGACCTGTGTTGTTTCTGTGATGGACTGTTGTTGTTTGACCTGTGTTGTTTCTGTGACGGACTGTTGTTGTTTGACCTGTGTTGTTTCTGTGACGGACTGGTGTTGTTCCTACTCAATGTAGTGATGGTGGAATGAGGCGTCTGTCACTGTACTAGTCGGCCGATGTGAGGTGGCAGTCTTTTTTAATTTCTAATTTAATTGTAGGGGGAAGTGGAGAAACAAGTCGAGACAGCCATGGCAAGTGACTTTAACTTCAGTCAAAATTTGATTAGTTAGCTTCGCCAGTCTAACATGCATCTAACACGCTTCTGTCGTTAGTGACGGTTCCAGCGAATCCGGTCGGTTTTGGCATGCTTGCTTCTGTCGATTCAGATTAACAACACCCGGGCATGAGAACGGAATTATGCATGCAATCATAACCGATTCCGTCGATATTGCTACCAGTTATTTGCATAGAAATTGTGTCCGTGGTAGGTTCCATGCCAGCCATAAGCCACCATCACTGCATTTGTTGTGCGTGAAATGTCGTAGTAGCCACGGCCTGCGGTGATGACTCCAGGATAGTCATTTGCGTCTTCAAAATCTGCTTCTTTCTGTTGTTGTCGATCGCACTTTCACTGCTGTCTAATTTATGCAGAGAGATGAATATATCAGTCTGTTAATGATTGTAGCCAAAGTTGACTCATTTCACCAAGTCTTATTGTGTTAATAATCATTGATATTTGGGGTTATTCTCACAGCTGGCCGTGTGTAATATGCATGTTTGCCAATACAAGATTAAATAACTTATGATAACTACGACATTTAAGAAACTCATATCAATCAAAATTTTAATGTACTCAGGCCTATCCCTTCTCATCAGTCAAGAAGTTCTCCATGCGGAAAGCATACGTAAACAACCAAACGCCATTAGTAAACTCCGGGATTGTAAATCCTACATTTCAGAAATGTACATAACGCAAAGCTTTAATGCCACTTAAGCTGGATATAAAGTGCCTGTCAGACATGCAGTGATTTTCAAACGATGATGGCTCTGATATTCTATGCTCTGGCTGCCATAGGAGAGTCTCCGCCGTTAATCCTGACTCGTGTGAATTGTTGCATCATGTTGGCACACAGAAGAGTGTGTAATAGTCAAACGAAATACACCTAAAAGATTCATGGTGAAGATAGTTATTAACTTTAATTGCTTGTGCCATCTCCGGTGTGTATTCGTGTTGTAATAATGGCCACATTTGCTGCTGATAATTCCGATAAAAACTGCATAGTTGGTTCTCATTCAGCAGACCTACCTGCTCTCCTGTTCCAATTGTCTGACTCCGTTGTGGTTTCTGTCCAATGAAGAGCCATTAAGTGCAGGCGCAGCTGGTTTCATATCCATTGACTACATCTAGATGTAAAACCACGGGCGAAAACAGGCCTGGTCTGTTGATAAACTATCGCCACATCTGATTTAGCCCCTTTGTAATGCACTGGCTTTGTTAATGCCTCGCTGGTTTCTGTTTTATGTTCTGTATTTGTGCCTTGTTTACGGACAACCACCGCCGATGAAATCTGAATTTTAGATATTGCAAAAACCCATACAACAAAGGCCAATTAAAAAATTGTGGTATACATTACTTGCTGTGTCTCAAGTAAAAATAGTCTTATATTTATTTCGTGCGTGAGTCGAAGGCAGGCTAACGATTTACAATTCATCAGACAGGGCCGAGATGTTGATTGTACTGAGCCGAGACTGTTTTATGGTGTAGCGTGCACGTATGGAGTGTAGCAGTGCCATTGTTGCTATGCGTGGCATATATTATTCGTAATGGATAAATGCACATTACTCGGCACCAAAATTTAGCAGGTCAAAATCTATTTTGTTTTCATTACGATTCAGCTTGTGTTCATATCATAAATCATTGTAGTGTCAACATTTCGGATTCACAGTCGGTTTTCAGTTATAAAAATTACCCAAGCTGTGACCAAATGCATCTGGAAGTATATTACTTTGATCATAAAACAAGACCGCTGTTTGTCATGCGCTGAAGGAAAATGAAGTCTATTTTTGCGGTGCAGGCAATTTTGAATTAATGTTAATAAAAAAGTGAGACAGCGAAAGACATCCAACTTCTAGATTCGGACAAGTAATCAACATCTCCCATTCCAGGCGGTATTGATGCTGCTAGGCGTGTATTTGATTACCGTCTTCTAATGCCATTCTACCCTGGCCACGTTGGTGGAATTACATTCCAGCATTCGTTGTGTCAGTCATTTTAATCTCATTACAGGGCCTTATTCTCAATTTAAATTATGATTGATTTCGTGAGTAATTTTTATTTTACATGCGCAACTGAGCCAATAGTTCTTGAATTCGTTGTGACAGGTTTCGGTGGTTGCCATGGCGATGAGTCTTTCATTTATTCACTAGTTATCAGTTGGCTTTCAAGAGCTGAATTGTCTGGTGGCTTTCTGATAAATGCATTCTGCTGGTGAGTGGATATTCGTGGAGAATTTATAGCTTCTCCTTTGTAAGTGAAATGTGATGAAATGCAGAATTTCTCCAAATTTATTCAGTACACATGCTGACCATGCCAGCTGCCTCTGAAGCAATGGTGTCTGCTGTGCAGGTTTTGAGGAAAATTGGCATATGATCGTGTCTCAGTTTCACTGTGACCAGGATTCCGATAGCCCCTGGAAGATGATATTTGGTGAACCTGATATTTGACATAAACCTAATTTGAGCTTATTTAGATCGAAGCAAGGTGTAGGAGAGTTTTCAGGAAGAGCTTTAATTTGTCATTGTACAGCCAGTCGCTTGTCTTCTTTTAACCCATCACTGATACCCCAGAGAATATTTGTGATATGATATTAAGTCAGTTTTTCTCTGGAGTGTAACCACAGATGTTTCCAATAAACTACTTTTACCAGTACAAGGTATATATATATATATATATTGAACACACATGAACATATTAATGAACCAAGCTACTAATCATATATATATATGATTAGTAGCTTGGTTCATTAATATGTTCATGTGTGTTCAAGGTGTCAGGAAAATAACAATTTGAAATAACAGCTATTTATATAAGCATCATTTAAAAGTATGTTATGAGGTTTGTCATGCGGAGACTATTAGATCCGCCGTGATTGGCCCGCAGCCAAGAATTGTCACCGGGTTGATTCGCTGGTACAAGATTTAAAGTGGGACAAAGTACACTTACATATTTGCTTGGGAGGATCCCCGGTTGTGATAAGTTATTTATAACGCCATCTCATTTGTTGTCACAAGGACGTGTTAATCAAATGATGACCAATTCGAGTGATGTATGTGCTAAGATAGATGATTGGTATAGCCAGTTGTCATATACAGGAGATAGGTGGCACCAGATCGTATACATCACTCGATGAAACGAGTCATTAACCAGTACACAGAACAGCTCCAAGTGATAATGACTGGTCAATATCACTCCAACTGACACATTACAACTTTCTGAAAAATATGTTTGATGCGTGCGATTGTGATATCAGATGTCACCGGTCGTCACGAAATGTGGATCGTTGATTTCTCTCCGCCTCGGCATATTCTGCATGTAATACCTACATGATTCTGTGATAAACTAATGGCATCTGCCTTGTTCATTGGAGATCAGGTGGCCAGTTCGAGCTCAGGAACAATCAGTTGTGTCGGCATAGGACACGAACGTTCCACACTGACATTTGCTTACCTTTCATCTTGATACATTATTTATCTTTTTCCCGCGCCCGTCAGGCAAATGCACCGTCGGCCAGCGCAGATCTAATGATTCAGCTCCCGTCTGCGTAGATTACCGAACCATGGTATATTTTTGCCAGTCAAGGTATTGATCTGGCGCCATTAGCGAAATTAATTTTTAGACTATTTACGCCACGCTTTCATTAATTAAAGCTCGACCCGTTGCGGCGTACACTTTTTTCATCTGTCTGCTAGGCGCCTTTGTGAGGTTCAGAGATCAAACGTGATTCCCAGAGCGTACGTCTGTCTCGACAGACCACCACCAGCACTCCACTGACCCACCTGTGTACCTGTGCGCTGCTCGTTTACAGGTGAACTGTAACCACCAGACGGATCGATGCCACCACTGAAATTACCCACGTCGCTTTTACTCACAGTTCCTTTCATTAGTGGCTCGCTTTTGTCACCGATTTGCGGATCAGTGATCGGTGGCGGGCTACCACCTGTGGTAGTACCGTCATTAGTGCTGTGACGTCTCAAATACCTGACCACTTGTGAGGAACAAGAGAGCCGAGCTTCCGCCGTGTAATGGACTATTGGTTAGGCAATTCGCTGAAAGTTCTTGATTCGCTCTGCGAGTGAAGGAAGACAAATGGAGCACCAAGAACTGGTGTTTGCTAGTGGGGATCTGTGTCCCTATGGTGTAGGCTGTTATGTTGAAGAAACTCTTATCTCCTTAGTTTTGCGTGGGAAATATCTTGAGGTTATATTGAAGGGGTACATCTCCTTCATTTGGGATGTAAAATAGGAGACCATGGCTTCACATCTTGAGGTTTTGAAGTTATATTGAAGGGAGTTCATCGTCTTAATTTTTGATGCAAAAGAAGAGATTGTGGCTTCACATACTGAAGGGATCCATCTGTTTCATTTGGGATGTAAAAGAGGAAGCCTCACATTTTGGCAGTGACCACTCATGGTGTTAGTGGTATGATGTTCTTGTCTGTTGAACCAGTGAGTGATCATAGACACCTGACCCTGGCTAGACACTGACAGGTGGGGGAGTGAAGACAAGTGCTCCAGGCTATCCCCCGTCTGCCCTAACTATGCTATGTGTACACAGTCTGGTCCATCAGATTCTCAGCTCATCAGACGGTGCAGTGCCTTGGGGTACTTCCTTCAGCCAGTCGATTTACTCCTTTCACCTTTTTTTTGCATAAAATAAAATCCAGCTCTCTTGGGCTGGGTCAGCCAGCCAATATTTAAGAAAATCAAACAAGATCACCATCCCTATTCCAGATGAAAAACAGACAGCAAATGAGCAAAGAAGAGTTTGGTGTATCGAGATTCCAACTTTGTTATTTTGTGTAATACGTCCTTCTGAGATATTGGTCAATTTCGTTTTTAAGTGTATTTATACTGCTAACAATTACACAGTCAGCAGTTAATGTGAAAATTCCTTTCTTTTATACTCTGTGAGAATGACTACTTTCTGATATCCAGTCTCCAGGGTTCCTTCAGTAAGGTTACTTCATGTCCTCTTGTCCTCTATCTTTCTTAATTGACAAAAATTGGTATCAATATTTTCATACCCGTTCAGTATTTTAGCAACTTCTATTTTGTCACATCGTTGTCTCTTAGGTGGTTAAGCCACATTCTGTGCACCGTATTTCACTACTAATATCTCTCAGTTGTGGAAGCATTTTAGTCTCTCTCCTCTGTATTCTCTCTAAAATATCAATGTCCTAACAATATGGAGAATTCATCCTAGTGCCTGTATTGTTCTACATTGTGCTGTTCCTATGTCATCATTTTGGTGTCATTGTCACTTCAATTCAATATTTTCACATTAGCTAATGAAGATCAACACAGACATCAGTCACTCACTGAGACAACACCAGCCACCTCGTAAACCGGCCACTGTTGGTCATTCCAATTTTGCTGCTGACCAATAACAATTACCGGCACTTTGTATGGCGATATCAATATTAATGAAATTGCATGGATTTTAGGAGTCATTGTTATGTCACATTTATCATCCGTCGATGTGCCCGGTGCCCACTTAACTCAATTGGTGGCATATATACTTTCCATTTTAATCCATGCTGAAATATTTTTACGTTAATGAATTTTTTAGATGTTAGATGACATGTCCGCTTATTTGTCATCAGCGCTGGTGCACCTGTCGCGTCATGCTAGATTTATTTCCCCCACTCGATAATCTCTCCCTCCTTCCCTCCCGCCCTCCCTCCCTTCCTCCCATTTTTCGTTCACCACTCTTAGTCTCGGTCTTCCTCTTTTCCTATTCTCTAATCTGAGTAAGTCCAATCTCTTCAATAACTGCTTGCCTTCCATTTGTTCCACATGTGTAGCCCTCTTTACCTGAATCCTCACCAGCTTCCTCCTGAAACTCTCTTTCACACCAGCCTCCTCCCTCCCTCCCTCATTCAGTTGCTAGGGATAATAGTTTCCTTAATGGTGTCAGTGGTTATTTTTGCTGTAGCATGGTTTCAATAGAACAGTGACATCTGTTGGACATGAATGGCTGTAAGAGTCTTGATATTTCCTGGTTTTTGTTATGCAACCACGGTGTTATTATTGATATTGATGTAGCGCCTTGGTGTAGAAAAATATGAGGTATTTGCATAATGCAGCATAGGGCTTACTGACATATGATCGTATAGAGCAACTACACAGGCATTGAATAAGAGTAGATAGTATCTATTGTACGAACTGTATATTTAACCAAACCCCTCTACAGTCTAGATGATATCTGCTCACAGGTAATAGAAAACATAAATTTCCACAGAACACTATTCTACTTTTCAGACACCAACTCAATCAAGTACAGCTGTCTTCATTAGTCACAGGTTTTCCTTTGAAGTGTTTTCCAAAGCTAAGGAAACCAGATCTTTGATAACCTTAATGGCTGCTCCCTGCTCCAATGAGATGCACACAAGACATGTTGTAATACTTTGCGATGATGCACACTCCCGTTGTCGTGGCAACACCCAGCCTCATTCCGCAATAAATCCACCGCAGTCTGCCCCGTTACTCTGCCTGATCTGCCCGTCCTGCATTTTTGACGGAGACACAAATTTGTTGTGTGTCGCACGCTGCTTCTCATTTATCTCTCTCAGATACGTCGCCAATAATCAATGTGAGTGGAGCCATTAAGTTCGACCTTACCGCATTAAAATGGACCGTACAATGGACACGCTTCCGACCACTCCGCCGAATTGCCTACTCCGCACTAATGTACTGCCCATAAAACAAAGGCACAAAGGTCAGCGAACTAGTCTGGCTCCGTTAAAATCGGGTGCAGTCGATCGCACGAGTCCCACCCACGAAAGCACGCACTCGCAGTCTGACAAAATGACATGTTTTTCGACAGTAATATCACACGATTTCCTGGTTGTTTGTCAATGTTGTGTTGTGACATTTTCGAATGTTTGCTATTTCTATAGTTGCGGTTCAGAAGTCGTAGGAAATTTTGAATTTGCAAGGTATGGGGATGAATGCGGGTGAATAATCGCAATGTGAAATGTTCAAGTTTACGGGGGAGGGGAGGGGTGTGTGTTCATAATTAGGCTTATCTAGCAATAACTGATATGACTTGACTGGATCCAGGGCAGTAGATGCTCATGCGGTATTTATGGCTCAAGAGCAGGAGGAATTGTCGCACATCCACCAAGGTTTGGTGAGGAATATAACTGTGGAAGGTTCTGGAATAAATAAGTAGAAGGAATTCAGCAGGATGGGATGGAGGGAGGGTTGATGTCAACAGAGCAGAAGAACAGCCATAAGGACAGACATCAAAGCATGCATGGTTAACATAAAGATGTAGTACTTTGAGTAAGAATACTGGATAGTGCAGAGAACAGTGGCCATCCATGGTAGAGGACATACCAAGAGGGAATGACACCATGTGATGATAACTAAGTAATCATAACTAGCTCACACCCAGGCATGGAGCAACAGACCAAGGGCTACTGTTATCACCACAACAGTATTTTGATTGTTAAATCTGTTCACAGTAACCCCATCTAGTGAGTCTCTAATCACTACAGTTTACATATTTATCTGACAAGTGGCAAGTAAATACATAACAAAGTGAATACATAACTTTGTAAGTAAATAACTCAAAAAATGACATGCAAATAAAGACAGAAAGAGGCAGTGGACTTGAATGCCTTGGAGGAGATACAGTACAAAGCTCCACCCCCCAAAATGAGCATATTAATATGTAGATTCAAATTTGTGGAGTGTATGTCCACGATTTCACTTAACCAGCATTTTCTACCATGACCTGACAGCATCCATCCAGGGTAGCTCCAATGGCCATGCAACATTGATGGCTGCTGCCAGTAAAGGCCAGACATGCAGGCACTAATTAATGACAAGATTCATTAGCAGAGGGAGGAATGTAGCAAGACCATTGCTGAACAGATGAAGAGAGATGATAACATTGGTGAAATAACAAATCAACAACTTGAGAAGATTCACCACAGTATACCATTTTCATGAGGAGATTACGTTGCAGTCTGAGCAGGTCTTCAGACATGTTATTGGAGACTTGCTGGTGTTGACAGACTGTGAGGCATCAGGCACCATAGCATCTCAAGGAAAAAACACCTGTCATTTATTTACCTTCCCATTTGCCTGATCTCGCCTTTCATATTTCTGACCAGGAACATTCCTCGCTAATGACTTGAGCCATTAATTATTTTAATTACCTGTTGCTGTCATCTGGTGCTTGGGCTATACCGTTTGATTTGCACTGGGTAAGGTTTCATGAAACCATTCAAGACTGGCGATTTCATCTTAGTACAAACTACACGTAGGTAGGTGTCTTTCTAAGACATTTTCACCTACAATTTCATTTTCTGGGGATAATGTCCATTTCATTCTCCATTCCCAAATGTGAAGGTCTAGATAGATCTTAACCTTGACATCTCCAAGGTGACAATGAAGTGCGAGGAAATCTATATTCTGGAGTAGGCGCAGGAAATAAAAAGGAATCTTGGGATTGGTTGACGGAAATGTTGGGTAACCTTTGACCTTGCCAAGAAATGTCATTACCCTTTATATGAAACGCTTATTAAAGTAGTAACACAATATGTATTTGCCAGAGTTGTACTGAGCTACAAACTCTGCCACCTGTCCAGATTAGTAAGATACCCAGTGGACCAGTAAATAAGCATCATTATTATGAAAAACTTACAGTAATTGGTCCGTGAATAGGCAGACCAATTGCATAGAAACACTGTGATTAGCTGGTGAATAGACAACCATATTGTAACTAATTTACCCCAATTAGGCGTGTCATTAAAAACCAGGAAGATAAGACTATCATCAACTCATCTTCTACTCAGTCAACTTGTCTTTAAGCTAACAAAAAGGTGACCTTGTCTGTTACATTACACAGAATCATCCTCTCAATCCAGAGGTAGTAATTATATTATCACGAGTTTCACTGAATGAGTTGTACTTTGGTTCAGCTGCTGTTGTCAATAAGACCAGTCGTGCCTATATTCAAAAAGGTACTCCCGGAACTTGTGGTTAGCCCCACCTGTCACAAGTACAGCTGTGTAAACTATTTGAATATGTGGTATACAGTGTGAACAAGATTCATATTGTGAACACTATTATTAAAAACACAACTTGGTGAACAGTATACCTTCATCAGTATTAAGAACATTATAGTAATATATGAGGAACAGACAGGGTCGGTTTAAACACCATTATTTAACTAAAATTATTAAGATGGTATACAATTCATTATGCTGGGCGATGTTTTATTTATTGAGTGAACAAATGATGAACTAGACATTAGGGATTGCATGACGGCATCCATGCCTTACAGACATCACGGTGTCGAACGTTTCACCTGTGCCAATATCATTAGGATTTCAGTGGACTTATGTTAAAATGCACATTCATTTGGCACATAATAAGTTGTAAAAAGTGTGTGTAATTCATAATGTTTCTGCGTTTAGTGCATGTCTAACAGTAATCGACAGAAGTGTCCCAGAGGACAGCTTGTGTGGTGTCCATTCATTATACATGCGTATAGTATAAAAAGTGCTGCGTAACCAAACATTGGCATTTGTGTTGTGTGGGTCTAACTAGTGGAATATGCATCGACTGAGGGATCATTTAATCGATGTAGGCCATAATTACAAATCATTATGTTTGGCCGTTAGATTATGGTATTGTGAAACCAGCAGAGGAAGTTTTAAACCAGAGTATTCTGGCATTGGATCTGCTGCGTACTGTATGGGTAAAATAGTTTCACAATTCTGGATATTTGTTAAAAGTGAAATATAAAAAAATATGTTCCATCAAAGCAGGTTTTTAGGTATAATATCTGCTAAATGCTGAGATTAAATAATTGCTGTGGTTTGAGGACGTACTATTCTTAAATGTTATTTCTTGGCTGAAATGGTACAAGATACAAAACCTTTTAGAATTACACATATTAGCTCAATTGAGCTATTTTCCAAAAATTAATAAAGATGGAATACTTTCTGAAATATTGATTTTTTTACAAAAATGTAGGAACAATTTCAATCAACCAAAAATATGTTACAAAGCAGGATTTTCGTACACATTTTTATGTGATGTTTGCGGATTATATTTTTGGGGTGATGTTTATTTTATTGTTTCTATTGACCAGCTGATGCAGCAGCAGGCGGCAATCATGGCAGCAGCTGCCCAGGGCGGAACCCCGTACCTCAGTCCGATGACCGCCCTAGCTGCGGCTCAGGTCCAGCACCCCAATGTACTCGTGCCCAATGGACTGACCACAGGGGCGATTACCCCCAGTACCACAGGTGAGGCAGGGAGGAGGGAGAGAGGGAGGCACGAGAAGCAGGGAGTGAAGTGAGGGAGGTAACGGGAGAGGGAGGCAGGGTGGGAGAGAGGGATGAGGAAAGGAGGAGAGAGGGAGAGAAAGGAGGAGAGAGGGAGAGAGGGAGGGATGATGAAAGGAGGAGAGAGATGGAGGGAGAGAGGGATGATGAAAGGAGGAAGGAGAGGGAGGGAGGGAGGGAAGGATAATGAAAGGAGGGAGGGAGGGAGAGAGGGAATAGGAAAGGAAGAGGGAGGGAGGGAGGGAGAGAGGGAATAGGAAAAGGGAGGGTGGTAGGGAGGGATGAGGAAAGGGGGAGGGAGGGAGGGAGGGATGATGAGGAAAGGAGGAGGGAGAGGGAAGGAGAGAGAGAGATGGGGAAAGGAGGAGGGAGAAGGTGGGTGGGAAAGAGGGATGAGGAAAAGAGGAGGGAGAGGGACGGTGGGAGAGAGGGAAAGGGATGTGAGGACTGGGAAGGAGTGGTATGAGGGGGAGACAGGGAGGAAGAGATGGATGAATGAGGGAGGGGAGAAGAGAGATGAGAGGGAGGGATGAAGAAATAAAAGGGGAAGGAAGGGAGGCAGGGTGAAGGGAATGAGAGAGTGGCAGGGGCAGTGGTGGGTCAGTGAGATGGTGTGTCTATGTATTAATGAGTAAGTGGGGGTGTTAATGAGTGAGTGGGTGATAATAACAGTGGGTGTCATTCAGCAATTGGCTTACTCTCTGTCGTGTGCTATGGGTATTACATCCTATGCTATTATCTTGTTCCTTTGTCACCTGATCTTTTACCCTAAGTGATCTTAGTTGTATAATATTAGATGTTCTGTCTCTTCAGCAAGTCTCCCATGTTCCATCCATCTCCATGGTTACAGTTAACAGTCCCCTAGTAATTGTTCTCATAGCAACAGCCCCTCCATGTCTACATGGTAACAGTTTCCATTATCATCAGTTGCAGGTAGCACCACCATCAACGGAGCGCCACCTACAATGTTGTCGCCAACAATGGCAACGTTCCCAGTTGCCTCTGCCAATGGTCAGACAGTTGAAGTTTACCCCAATGGGGTGCCACCGTATCCTGGTGAGTTTACCCTCAAATATGCTCTTGTGTTTGTAACTAAGCAACAGTTGTCCTAGGTTTTGAACAAGCAAAAAAGTGGTTGAAAATGTATAAAATTGGTCCTACTCTAAGGATACTGTGTGAGGGGTTTGCATTAGTTTCAAATTAATGCGTGCATTTTATCAGGATTTCCATGTCATTTCAACTTGTCATCAGCAATGTTTTGTGTCATTTGTCAACGTTTGATGTCCAGCTATATGGAGATACATCAATTTTGGTGCTTTAAATAAGCTGTGGCAGATTTATTAACGTGGAATGTGCAACCACTAAGATGTGACATCGTTCAAGTGAGTTCAGGTCAAAATGGAAAGTGCATGAAAATTTCATGTGGCAATTTGAATTTTGAAACCATTTATGCCCACAGGAGAGAATACCGCCAGCCAAGCAGTCATTGGCAATTTCAGTGTAGATGATTTATGTGCCAAACTAACAAATATTCGACCAGACTATGTGTAATATGTATACTTTGTTTATCAAGTGATGTAAACTATAACAATTACAGACAAGAGTTCTGTCATCCAGTGCAAGGTCTGTAAGGTAAATATTTGTGACCCTGTATCGAAGCACATAGAAAAAAAGAAACCTACTTAACAAATACTTATATCTGTCTACCCTAAAATATCACCAAGGACATTGGCAAAAGAAAGAATATGTCCTACATACCCTCAAATTTTAGCATGTGTGCTCAGAAACAAATATTATTCTGAAAGGCCTAAGGATGTGGTTCCTTATGATACAGAGTTTGATTCTGTGAATTTGTTGCAATTATTGGTAGATTGTAAATGCTGCTCATCTTGTAACACCATATTGTAATATTCGTACCAACATAAAATAAATTAAATGGCATGTCCTAAGAGTATTGATAAATAAATTAGCTACGGATTTGAAATTAAATTTTTTAAGTTAAGAGATGAACCATCGATAAGGACTACATTTCTGTTCATCCTCTTTCCAATAAACGTTTTGTTTATTAATTATTATTACTATACTTATGTTTCACGTGATGTGAAAGGTGCTGTACTTTGTAGTAATTCAGAATCACACTGTTTGTTGTTGGAAATAAGCTGCTGATTGACTGACTGATTAACGCCGTTATGTTCACGTTGTAACGTTATAAATTTTTCTTTAGAAACGGTCATGCTTGGGCGGTGTGCGCTTCCTGCTCCCGCTCTCGGTACGTGTCCTTTTTATGCAATATTCTCCCCTCCGAAAAAGGCCCTAGTGTTTGATCTTTTTATAATCCTTACACTCACCATATTTGTTGTACGATGCTGTCATTTGCTGTTGTTTCTTTACACCGTCGTTTCTTTATTGTAGGCCAGGCGATCATAACGAATGGCGACCCGCTTCAGCAGGCTTACACTGGCGTCCAGCAATATGCGGGTATAGGTGCATAATCATTTTCGGCTTATACGCTTCCTCATACCATTCATCTCGCACCCTGCATTTCACCTTTTTCATCGTTCACCGATATCCGCAACCACTGTGTGTGTGTGTGGGTTGTTTTTTGTTGTTTCCCAATTCCCATACGAGCATTGTTGTAGTTTCCCAATTTCCAGTCACCCCTCGCTGGTTTTGTTATTGCGAGCAGGTAGTCTAAGGCTGTAAATGTAGAGCATTAAATGAACAGCATTTGCTGATTGTTTGCACTTTAGTTTTTGTATTAGGCCACGGTGGCATCGGCACGCACGATAGGGTTTTACTGCGTTATAAACCGCTGTGTTATTGGTGTTGTCAGATGTTTGTTCCTTTTTAGCCAGTTGCGTTAAGACCACTGTGGTGCTTTCGCTTTCCGTCAGCGATGTTGTCAATGTTGTTTGTCTTTGCGAATCGTTGTGCAGGAACGTTTCGCTTGAATGGATGCCTGGTTTAAGATACTCACCTCACAAACAAATTCAACACGAGTGTGCTCTTTTAAAGCGCCAGCCCTCATGTGACTTTTGTTCAAGACCAATCAGACTGCCTTGCTGATGATTCTGTGCATCTGCAATGTAGTTAGCTTTCCAAATATGGAAAAAGGAAATTACTTGAAATTACATTAGCTTCTAAATGAACAGTAGTGAATGGTAGAGTAACTTTGTTCAGATGGAAACACATTGCATTATTATACATGTTGTATTTAGACACAAATCAGTGGAACTTTTGAAATTGATCTAAAAAAAATTATATATTAAAAAAAATTATATATTATAAATAGTTTTCAAATCCATCGTTTCAGAAATCTGTATGGAAACTCCCATCCCATGGGTGTTAAACTGTTTTTTAATCTGCCTTTTAAATGTAGCTACACTACTGATTTTTTGACATTTTATTTGTATTCCGTAACGACATGTAATGCCACATTTCCACGACAGTGTGCAGGATTTCTTTTATCAAAATCACACTTAAAAAACATTTTCCATCCGTCAAATCCAGGTGCATACATAATTACAACAGAATTACCTGTCCTTATCTGTGGCTGATTTTCATAATTGTTATCGACATTTCAATACCTCGTTCTTTATTTGGCACTGAAAGGGCCACACGTGCATGTATAACCATTGTCTGAGAGACTGTAAAAACGTGCAACAAAACAGGTATTTTCAATTTTTCATCCACCATGAATCATGTCCATGTAGGATGTGACTCGGTATTGATTTTATAAACATGGTTGCGTGCTGTTATTTACTGCATCTCTCAACCAGACAGACCGTCTCTTACTGGTTAGTTCATGCGTCATGCGACTATATGCAGCGCTACTGGTTATTCACTGCAACAACCTACGGGTCACTGAAAGAAATTCGGCCAGTCGGAACATTTAAACAAAGTGCGTCATTCGTTTGGAATTCATGTTGCCAACTGGGTTTAAGCAGCTGGCTGCCTGTAAAGCATTCATGTAGATTGAAGGGAATTCTGTTTCCAACGTTCTGTTAGGAACATACTGTCTCCTGTAGTTGTTTCCCTGGACACGGGCAGTTTATCCTGATTCCACCCGCCTCACAGTCAATCACAGACATGGCCGCTGTCAATACTAAACTTGGTTCTGCTTCTGGGAATGTGTCATTATATTTCTGGACAGTTGTGATGATTTCATTTCATACTGATGTAAACTACAGACAAAATATTCATTTTGTTTCACTGTAAAACTTAAGATATTAATTTTGTTGTCAAAAATATGAAGTTTGTTTTCTTTTTTAACATATAACTTACACATCAAAAACATTTTGTGGGGAAAAAATATATTTCCACAAGTAAATTCAAAAATATCTAATGGTGTTTCCTTGATTTTAAAACGCAACAATTTCACCATGGATTTTATTACAATAAAACAAAGGATACACATAAAAAACAGCTTTAATTTTTCCCTGTTCGACTGGTTGTGCTGGTGATAGTTTGTTTGCTTGTTTGACCTTGATGTGTTACTTTGACCTTTTAGCACGTTCTGGTCTGGTACATCAGCTAACTTGTTGTTTGTATGTATCTTGTAGCTACATATCCGGCAGCCTACACCCAATTTCAGCAGGCCCTGGCCCAGCATGCGGCCCTCATGCCGACGGCCCAAAAAGAAGGTTAGTAGTCACGGCAACCATGGCTATAACGATACACTTACCCATAACACAATAGTTATTGTGCTATTGTTGTCATGATTTGATCTGTATTTTTTTAGAAACAGTTCAGAGAGCTTGGTAAAGTATATTGAGAACCCAATGTTTGTAATAACTAAAATCTTAAAGACTAGATAAATTATTCCTTGAGTCGTTGACTCATAAAGGTTATTTTAAATAACTTTAAATAAAATATCTCCCTTGTGTTTGTCAATTTTTACAACACTGGAAAATATGTTTACATGTTTCATATGTATCACGATACTTGTAAAGTGTATTGTATTATACCGTGATACATCAATGTTTTACAAATCTAATGGTAATGGTCAGATGTATAATATTCATCCTGACCATCTTTCCTGGTACTTCAAAAAAAGAAACTTTCGAATAAGCCTTTTTCTACATAAAATATGACCTGTCTCATATTTAGTTTCCTTATTTTATTCACACAATTGTTTTACTGTTGTCAGGTTATTTTTTCATACTCCTTGCGACAAACTTACTGATGGTTTTGACATAGCACATAATCTAGCTCATATTTATTTTCCTGATTTCTTTTGCAGAAACTTGTTATTATAGGAGAGAATATTTTATTCATACTTTATGTGTGAAAAACTTGATGACAGACGGTCATGTCTGTGCCAAAAAATTGGGCTGCCATCTGTGTAGTTTCTGCAAAAACAGCTAAAATCTATCAATACTTTGAAGTCGACATTGGTTTTTGTGTGTCAATTGCTTGCAAAAAATGTTCGCCATTAATCAACGTGCCAGAAAGGACATTGAAATTGATTTAGTTGCATCACTGCCATGTAAATAGGGGAACTGCGAAGGATCGTGTGGATAATGCAAGCAACCATTAAGACTACAATGGTTGAATGAAATAAACGTGTCTTTGATTTTTTTCTCAGTTGATTGCCAGACTGAACTCTGGTCTAGTAAACACTGAACTTAGATTTAATTAACGTAATGTTTGTCAGATAGCATTTGTTTGAATATTATGGAAATGATCAAAGGAAATTCTCCATGGTAGCTAGCTATAAATTGTCAACAGAGAGTTAAATGTTCCAGCTGTTGTTGCTACAGAGTGTATGAAATATTATCTAAAGTTTACTTTTGATGTGGAATAAACAAGTATGTGAGACAGGGTGATGATAGCCAAGTGTCATCTGCTAGGGGAGCTTGCATCAGTTCACAAGGTTCACAAATACTGAAAGCATTACGTATGGGGGGGTCAGGTCATCACCACAATCATGGAGAAAATAAATTGCCACCATGGTGCCATCTGTTGATGGAAATATATTAACGCTAATTGATGCTAATAGCACTTTTAGATCATAAAAACCATAAGGTCCCACATCATGTGTCAGTGGGGGAGAGTCGGTTTTGAACCAATACTAAACACATTTAATGTTTTGTGGACTGTGTACTTTTGCGACCTAAGTTAAAGTTTCCTCCTCAAATCGATTTTTGCCCGTCTTGTTTCAGACTGATTTCATAACAAATTAACATGTTGATTATGACATTGTTGCACATTTGTACAAATTTGTTATTTAGTTTCGCTGAAATCATCGTACAACCTATTAAGTTATGTCTGACCATGTCCAGACAAAATGTGATAAAAAAGACAAGTGGTTCGATTATTTTGATGACTAACAAAAGTACCATTAAAGTACAAAAGTAGCATTTTAACAAAAGTTCAGTTACTTAAACTATTCGTGCACTGTTACAAATGTGAACATCAACGAAATTGAGTCACGGTGGGTGCCACAGAGGAGGAGGTTTTAGGGATAAATTCCACGGAACCATTGTAAATAGTTGTTGTTGTAACTGGCATGGCAATAGTGTGGATGTATGTGCGTGTGTTAGTGCACACTCATGCATGCATGCGTGCGTGTGCACACTGTTTTACTACTGCATTTTGCTTCGGTTTGCTTGCATGCTAACGTGGTTTCACGTCTATCCTCTGTCCAGCCATGACTCATTGAAACACTGTATCATTGCATCTCCTCTGTCGTCATTCCCTCTGTGGAATATCGTCAATCCCTGGTGGACAGCGCAGGATTTATTACGTCAGACCACCAAATAAATGAACTCTCCCTCCATCCACACATTGCCTGATATGCTGTAATTTTTTTCAATCTCCATTTGATGAATATGCTCCGCAATAAAACATGCAGCTAAGTCACTGCTAGTCAGGTATCGTTGCATAGCGATCAGACACATGTGCGTTAAATCATAGTTTTTCATGAAAATCCACCAGACAAATTGTCTGCAAAGCATCGACTTTATTCCTTGTGCAGTATTCAGAAAAAAATGGGAAGAAAAGTTACCTGTTTTTCACACCTCATTTTTAGCTTCTGGTTTTCGTCAATCTTGGGTGAATTTTTTGTGCTGTGGATGGAGGAGACTGTCAGATTTCCAGATGAGCTACGCAGCAAATCTGGTAGACAGAGAATGTTTGATTCACATGTCAAGTTCATTATTAATTAGTTGATTATTATATTAACCTGTGCAAAATAATCCAGACTGGACAAAAACAGACATTGGATGAAGGTGAACAACGATTCGCCAAGTCAGTTTTGTAATTGTTTCAAGAGTTCATAAATTCTCCAATAAGGATTAGGAAATGAATTACATTGTAATTTATTTTTTTGATTTGTATTGTTTTACAAGTTTCACATATCGAAACATATAATGATATCTGTGCCGTTAAAATGAAAATCTGGAAATGTACAGCTTTCTGTACTACAAAGACAGTTCTTGAACGGAATAGAACTAATAATGGAGAAAAACCACCATTGCATACTCATCTAACATCAGATTGTCTGTTAGATCAAAAAACACTTAGTTAGGATATGTTGATGTTTTATTTTATGCACCAACTCTTTGGAATATGCTCCTGCTTAGTGTTAGAACAGTTGAAAATATCACACAATTCTGCTGTCGTTTAAATACTTATCTTTTAGAGCCTTTTTATTACGTTGAAACCCATATTTTTGTCTTGAAATTCTGCATGGACAGATCTATGTGAAATGCAATGGTGGTTGATCAACATTTATCAGGCAACGATATAAACCTCAAACCTCTGCTAGGTTTTGGCCTAAAACTGTGTAGTGATTTTTGTTATAAACATGAAGCAAATCCATCTAAATTGTCCTCCCAAAATCATAGTTGAATATGAGGATTGCGTACAAAATAACATCTCTCTTCCTTGTCACATTTTCATCTTTACCCTGACTCAGGCATACTTTGGAGTGACACAAAACTCAAGCAAGTCACTGTCTGAGTAATGACGCCAATCACGTTTGAAGGCCAAGGACAATTCGATGATAACTGGATGTTTGTGATGGCACTAGCCACTGGTGAAGAGGCTATTAAATCCTCACCTGCTGAGCGGATCTTTTCACCAGCCCTGACAACCTGTCATCAGCAAATCCATCTTCAGACGCCTGATGATTACACCGAATTACTCAGTGCCTTATAATTAAGCCCTCGTCAATCCTTCATTTGGGAATTAATCACAAACGTGATTAGTGCGTTCGATTTCAAAGCCGGAAATGTTGGTCTTGGTCTTCGAGCGACTACGTGTTGTGTTACTGATGTAAGGGCCAGGTTTCTCTGCGGACACTCGAGAATCGATTATACACGACGGTCTTGACCAGTGACTTGAGGTTGAGTAATCAAATGCATCATTAGAAAGTATGTCTTTAGCGGATGGTTTCATATGTCAAAAAAATGTTTAGCATTGGTTCAAGCTTAGCCCACCACCGATATACATACTGTGGGACTAGCAATTGTTATGATCCAAAATGGCTATTAGCATAATTGTGTATTTCCATGTTTCGCTCACTACGTTGCAGTACTGTAGCCGTCTCCCCACAATACACGGTGACAACCAGAACTCATCCACTTAATGCTTTCATTGACTTATTTGTTTTTAAAAAAAAAGGTGCAAAATGGAAATATAAGACAGGTAATTAGTACTTATAAAACCATGTTTGGCAAGTAACGTGTAAAACATACAGAAAACGAGGTTTATATCTGTGACAAGAGAACTAATTAATTTTAAGTTTTCTCTGGCATTTTATATGCATATATGTGTGTGTGTGTGTGTGTGTGTGTGTGTGTGTGTGCATGCAGATGTTTGCTTTCTATTTAAAAAACAGATCCGTTTCTTAGCATGTTGACAGGAATTAATAATGCTATTCATATGTGGATAAATAGACGTTCTCTCTCTCTGACATACTCCATGCTATGGAAAGGAATCCATGATGTCATGCCACTGAACAAAATACTACAAAACCAAACAAATAACTGGGATACATCCGGAGAGAATTTTCTTGATGTTGTAACTTACAGATTTTATGCAATGTTATAACAACTGAAAATCCATACTAAAGATACAAAGTCTAATAATTTTTATCATAACATGAAGTTATTTAGTAAGCAGTCTGGGTGAATGTATCGTTTTTTTGTATTTTTAGAAACACTACCAGTCCAAATAATGCAATTTGGTATTATTATTGGAATTGTTATCTTTATTTTACTCTTTACACCACGCCACTAAGCTCTGTTATACAAAGACATAACTTAGATCATCATCTTTATGCAGATGATACTCAGATTTACATTTCGTTGGCTACCCCGGATACAAATCGCTCCCTTAACCAACTTAGTGATTGCCTTCAAGATATCTTCCACTGGATGACTGACAGCAAGTTGAATTAAATGCAAATAAAACTGAATTGATCATTATTGGTACTCCAATGCAGCGTTGTAAACTGAATGGTTTTTTTCCTATGCGTATTTTGAATCAGTATATCACGCCAGCAACCTCGGTGCGGAATCTAGGAGTGATCTTTGATAGTAACTTAAATTTCCGACAACACATATCTCAAACATGTCGCTGCTGTTTTTATCATATTCGTGATCTTCGCCGTATTCGTCGGTATATGTCATTTTCTGTTGCTAAGACTATTGCAACAGCGCTTGTTAGCAGCAGACTTGATTATTGCAATTCCCTCCTTTATAATATCGCTAGCAAGGATATCACAAAACTTCAGCGTGTCCAAAATTGACTAGCAAGAGTAGTTACAAGATATTCTCGTTTTTCTCGCTCTGTACCACTTTTGAAGTCTTTGCTTTGTCTTCCTGTATGATATCGTATAATATTTAAGATCTGTACCATTACATACCAGGCACTGTCCAATAAGCAACCATCTTATTTGCATTTATTGCTTACTCCTGTAAGAAAACTTATCCAGCTTCGATCATCTAGTTCTGACCTACTTTTTATTCCTAGAGTCAACACTAACATTGGAACTAGAGCTTTTTCTGTTGCTGCACCAACTCTTTGGAATATGCTTCCTCTTAGTGTTAGATCAGTTGAAAATATTACAAAATTCCGTCATCATTTAAAAACGTATCTTTACAACCTTGCTTACCCACCGTAGCTCCCTAGCGCCTTGACCCATCTGTTGACAACTGGAAAACTACTTATGGATTTTGAGATTGACCAACCCTTTTGTTTTGATGCGCCTCTGAGCATGGTTTCCAAGGATTTAGGTGCAATAGAAGTTATCTTATTATTATTATTATTCCGTTTTGGATTGAGTGTTACATGATTTCAAACGTAAATACCTAACTTTGATATCATCTGGTAATTTGTAATAATATTGAATTCTTCAGGTGGGTCAATTCAACCACCCGTAACTTCACAACAAACTGATTCACATTGGTGGCACAATATCGTTGTGAAATTGATACGTTGTCCTTTTACGTGACGGTCAACCCTAACTCCATACCACCAAAATGTACGTTAAGGTTTGAACCGTTGCAACCAGTCCCACACGGTTTATACTTTATGACATGATTTGTGATAAAACCAATCTGTCTTTGTACCTTTAACATATGCGCTGCTCCCTTGACCTGTCATTGTTCTTTACAAGACGAGTCACCAACATACCTGTTGTGCATAGAAGACCGTGTTAATATGTTTGTTGTTTCTGTGCCAGGTCCGGAAGGCTGCAATCTGTTCATCTACCACCTCCCACAGGAGTTCGGTGATGCCGAACTTGCACAAATGTTCATGCCGTTTGGCAATGTGATCAGTGCAAAGGTGTACGTGGACCGCGCCACCAACCAGAGCAAATGCTTTGGTCAGTCCGCCATCTTTTATCTCGCTCGACAAGGCAGTAGAATTATGGTGCCCCGTACTTCTGTTTTTCAAATGCAATTCATATATTTTCAAAGATAAGTTTTCCAGTAGAAATTATCATTTTGATGGCCATTTATGTATGGGGATTGTGCCACCTGAAATAATGTTGTAGTTGTGTTAAAATATTTGTTTTACTCCTATGTTGTTGCTGCTATATTTCTACATATGAATTGCTATAATTCCTACAAAAAATCGATGGGCTGTTTTAACTTGACTGTATGTGAAATAAGGAAAACGGTTAAATTAATTTGTTCTTGTGAATATTAATTTAGCAGATTTCTGTAAGCTACATACTGCACGCAATGCAATCTTGATTCCCTGTTTGAGCAGGTTTCCATGGTAACATATTTGTGTCCTTTGGTGGGCATGAATTATTTGGTGCTGACACCTACTGGATTAATTGGAACATACTGTTGCAATGTGAGGTGTTGATATATATAAAATCTGTAATGTAAGGCCAGCTTGCATACAGTCTGCTGCGGGTCTTTCACACCTGTCCATATAGTTGACTTCTATATGACCATCCTGGTTTCAGTTTCACTTCATATTTCTCTCTTCTGTCGTGTAGAGTTTCTTTTCATCCAAGCAACCTTTTCTCAAGCACCCTGCCATCAACTATGTCATTTGTCTGATGTGTCCTTACAGAGGGATACTTCTGCTAGTGGTGTATAAGCCAGGAATTAACTCCATTTTCATGATTTTGAATACTACTGTAAACACTTCATTTTTCCAAAGTTTTATTTAAACAATATCATTTATGTGATAAAGTATTACACAGGTGAGAATTCCGGTTTGTTGGCAGCTGTGTTTGAAAGACCAACAACATAATCATTGACAAAGATCATGTAGTGCAGGAGCGGTCATTATTAAGTGTCTGTTTTGTACATTGCAGGCTTTGTGAGTTTTGACAACCCAGCCAGCGCTCAGGCGGCCATCCAGGCAATGAACGGCTTCCAGATTGGGATGAAACGACTTAAAGTTCAGCTGAAGAGACCAAAGGATGCGAATCGGCCATACTGAGTGACCACTGGCCACCTCATCAAATGACCACAGGTGAGCTTCACTTAGTAGTGCTTTTCAAATGATGTCGGCGTGATTTGAATATCAGGGTAAGTTTCAGCCAGTGTGTCTGTCTTTGCAGAAGAGAGAGGTGTGCTGGATCATTGCCCCCACATACCATCCATCACCATTTATAAACCTGCCACACACAAGTATTGGTAATCCTTAGTAGTTACAATTATTGGTATCTGCAAGGATTAGTACATACAAAGTTACGTAGTTTGTAATATGGTACCTATATAAAGCCAGTTTTTATGCCATTTTGCAGTTTTGAGAGAAAATTAATACCTCATATTGGCTAAATCCTTCAGATGTTCAACGTTTTAGCAACTTAATCAAAATGCAACTTGAATGTAGTCATGGCTTGATAGAAGCAGAATCCTGTATGTATCAGTACAAGTTATATTTACAATGTATCATTGTATTTGGCACATCAAGATTGTCAATGTTTTCTCGCAATAAGAATGTTCTTATCCTAGTCATCAAAAGAACATATTCGTATGAGCTTGCCTTCACAGTAACTTCTTCCTCTGTTCTTTCTATTAGACGTGTTTTTGCCATTAATGAATTTGTTTTGTTTTTATGCCTTCGGTGATACCTGTTCTTTTATTTAGGTCATCAGTGGAACTGTTCTTTTGCTCTAGTCATCTATGAACTTATTGTGTTGTTCTGGCCATTAGTAGAATTTGTTCTTTTACCCTAAGCATCAGGAAACAGTGTTTTGCTCTGGCTTTCTGTTGCACATGTTTGTCCACCAGTAACACTTGGTCTTTTGTTGTGGTCAACAGTGGAATTTGTTCTTTTGTTTTGGCCATCAATAGAACATGCTCTTGTGTTCCAGCTATCAGTCAAATTTGGCTTTTGTTCTAGTCTAAAGTGGAACTTGTTCCTTTGTTCTTGCTGTCAGTAAAACAACCTTCTGCTATTTATCCTGACCATCTGTGGAACTATTCCTTTGTTCTGATGACCAAAGTAACTATCAAAGGAAAGTGTAGTTTACATCATATGCACTGGTTTTGGCTGTCACATAATCTTATTCTTGTTATCTTTCTGAAATAAAGTCCCTTTTTAGATGTTGATCATCATATGGCACTGTATTTTGGGTGCTCATCATCAAAGGATTGTTGTTCTGTTATTTAGTATTGACAACATAGGCCCGTTGATGTAAATCAATCTTACCAGTATATCGTATGTGCAAGCTTCCAACCAGCAAACAAGACTCTTTGAAGTTGTCAGTTGCTACAGAGATGTCTTAGCAGTTACACAGATGCAGATGAAGGCACATTGAAAGGTGTAAATAGAATTCTATGCAGTGATGTCGAGCTTGCATATCACAGGGTTATTGTATGAACGTCTTGTATTGAGTTTGATTCCTTACAATTCTACTTTATCACATGGAATTTTGTCATCTGGTAAATGTTTGTTCATCAGTTGATTTAAAAATCAGTGCTCGAAGTGTGTTGTGTTTATCTCAAGTCTTATGTCTAAAGTGTGTAGTGTAAGTTTCAAGCAGTGTCTTGTGCGTGTGTGCGACTGAAGCAGTCATGTCTGTCTAAAGTGTGTATGGTGTGTCAAGCAGTCATGTTTGTCTAAAGTGTGTATTGTGTGTGTCAAGCAAGTCTTGTGTGTCTAAAGTGTGTATTGTGTATGTCAAACAGTCATGTCTTGTCTAAAGTGTGTATTGTGTGCATCAAATAAGTCTTGTGTGTCTACAATGCGTTGTGTGTGTCTCAAGCAAGTTGTGTGTGTCTAAAGAGTGTCTCAAATAACTCAGTCAGTTTGCTGACATAACTATACATTATTTGTCTACAACTCTGGCTTACATAAATTACATTGTGTGATTATTCTATATTAAAAGATATTTCAACATTCAGATGCTAGAAAGAGCTCTTAAAATTGTTAGTCAGCTGTGAGAAGTGGCTCCACAGGGACACATTCTAGTTGACATGCTTTCAATGCTTACTGTCTCTCCATCCTCCCATCACAAACAGTGTTTACATGACCATCAATGTAATTTTTTGAAATCACCTTATGTCCCGCCCACTTCCCCACATCACGCCCGGTGACGCCCTTCCATTCCTTTGACCATCGATGGACATCTCTGCATTTGTGTCCACCGCAGCAGCCGCAAAAGTGACTTCTGCCGTTTGTGCCAAAGCAGCAGACACGCTGTACAACAGGGTAATCGTACGTAAGTGCCGTGTCGGTGGCGACTGTCGCCGGCCTTCTCGCGTGTTGTCAATCACACCTTGTAGCTGTGTTCTGCTTCGTAACATTATTGTTCGCTTATTTGTGGTTTTTAGTTCGTCTGTCGTCAGTTTTCATTAATATGTGTGCGTGGTTGTCACCGGCACACATGATTGACGGATAGATGATTATTTGTTACATTTCTGTCTGCCCACAAAGACATTGTGCCAATACGTCTGGGTTCTGTTGACGATATTACAAGCGTTTGAGAATTATAACATTTTTGTTAGGTATCAATCACACTATTTTCATCAGGTTTGACACCTCATAGCTAAACTTTACGACTTTTCAAAATATAGCATTCGAGCTGTTGGGGAAATTATAACAACAAAGCAACCAAAACTTTGTAAATTGGCTAAATCTTTAGGGTGTTCTTTAAGACATCGTCAACAGAGCTGAGCGTGTTGCAAAGCTGGCAGAAAATGAATGTTGTGAGTTAACACATAGAGTTGAACATCCATGGTATCCTTCAGTGTTGTCAATAAACTCGTTGATGTGACAGAGTTGAGGGTATGCAGCCACAGTTTCCGATAAACCATGCCAATGAAACGACAGTCCATCTTCTGGGCTCATGAAAAAGAAGCACACGAAAAGGTGTAGCATATCTTAACGAAATATGTGATTGTTAACTTAACATGTGTGAAATGTCTGTCGTGGAACTTCTGCAAGGTAATTTTTAATGTGAAGTTGCGTCCACATCAGAAGACCAATAAAAAGTAGATGGGCATACCGTTTCGTTGCAGCACCTGTTTATCGTATAAAACTGTGTGCAATTCTAGGCCTGTTTTTCTGGATTGCTGGCCTGTTTCAGCCCAGCGGCAAGCATTGTTATATATTATATTGTTGTTGCTGTGTCTATTGGCTAAGTTGCATTTGGTCGTTTCGACTGTCATCTCTACCGGTAGTTCTTCCTGTAGTTTGGTCATTTGGGTGCTGGTTACGTGGTGGAGGGTGTATCGCCGTCCACCACATGGTGTGTTTGGTATGCGGTGTTCTTCAGTTCCATGCCTTGTCGGTGTGCATACAAGTGTATGTCTGTGTGTGCGTGTGCACGTAGTTTGTTTGGGCTTCACCAGGGTGGTTGGCTGTAATGTCAATGGCGTCACAAAATGTGTCTACTAACGGTAGTTCCATGGAGTACATGCAGTGCTGGTCAGCTTGTCCATATCGTACATGTGTGTGGGAGTGTGTGGTTTGTTCCACTCGTAATAACCAGTGACTAACCTTCCAGATGATGTATGCTTGGATGTGTGTGGGCGAGCGTGCGAGCATTTGTGTGTGTGTCTTGGTAAGGACATATCAAGAGGGCGTAACAATACGAGAGAAAGCAAACAAGCTGTTGAAGAAATCAATCAAGCAAGACAAACCCATGCTCCCAGTATTGGCCACCTCTGGAATCATCATGTCTATATCTTCAGCATGGTAAGAATAGACAGAGTGGTCAGCAGAAGACAACTTCCACAACACGATGAATGGAAGACAACAGACCATACCAGAACCATTGAAGAACAGTTGGCGAACAAAACACTTGCTCATGATGTTATGAGTTGATTGGACAACTACAGACATCACATGTTACATCTGGACCATGATGACCTGCTACTGCAAAACATACAATTGCATATCTCATGTAACAACAGCTGAAGCAGTCGACTTTTATGTATCAGTGTTAACAAGTTTGTAGCTTGGTGTATACGTTTGTTTTATGTATTTTCAGTTAAAGTAAACATCATGTTGTCATCTTTCTGCAAATCGGGTGTTCAGTGTACTGGTGTGGCATCAGTGGTTACAGTTATAGACGTGGTTACAAGTGTATGTCAAACCGTCGTGTACTTCGAGCACAGTTCTTTCTTATATTTACATACTTTGTGGTAGCTAAAAGTGATTGTATTCATGTACTGACTAAATCGTCACATAATATCTGGTCATGGTAACCTGTAAACTCTACACTGCAAATCTTTCACTATACATAGTTGATACACATGTTTAACAAGTAAATGGAACGGTTATACAGCTTGGTTGGCATTATCCTATATAGGTGTGTGTCAGTGTTGTTAGTTATCAATGACAAAAACTAGTTCAAGATTAAGGAGGTATCTTATATATGTAGCTCATGTCTAAAGTCTCCTGATCCATGGCAACGGTCTATGCTCCACTGGTCTTCATAACTATGTTCAGTGGAGTTTATAAATAGGTATAACTAATTTTGTATTGATTCCATTCGACATTTACGCCCTAGAGGTAGTTGGTTTCAGGGTACCCCACCATTCAAGAAGACGAAATTTGACGAGTGTGATCAGGATGATCACGCTTCTTTGTCGCATCTAGATTTTAAAATTCTATGCTTACCAAGCGTTCTTGTTTTGTTTTCAGAGTTCCCATGACAACAGTTACGAAGCGAGCAATACGCGGACCGAAGAGTAGTACAGCGGCTCCGATACACAACATTACAGATACATTACAGTAAACACAGTAGTTGAGAACATGCTGAAGTTAGTAGACACTGCCATCGACTTGTTCCTTCACCACGACACGGTTGTCTCCCGTACAGTATCGCTGCACAGTATTTGCAGGCACAAGTTGTGGACAGCCACGAGACGCAGGTCTCACGGTCCACTTAGTAGACGATACAACACAGCGACCATTCCGTCGCGCCACCGTAGTGGGGGACTACCTAGTTAGGACCAAGAGACCAGACGCGAGAGATATTTTAGCCGCTACACGCACGCGATCTGATAACCCGGCGTCCATCTTCATACAGGCGGACTTCCATTAATTCTAGCGGCGTCTGCGAGCCGTAACAAGCGATACTAAACTAGCTTTTTAGATCTAAAACTATGTAGTATTATTTAATTAAGATGAACAACTAATGTATTTTATAGCCGATGTTGATCCCGAGGCGGGCGGAGGGCGGGCGCGCGCATGGAAGCCGAGGTTTGATGGCTTTTCAGTTCCGACATTCCATTTGTTTCATTCTCGTCGTCACGTCACGTGCCCGCATCGTCGCATGACGTCACAGTGTCACGTGGCGTCCGGGATACCGTCGTAGTCGCTTGGTGGCAGCACGGTCGTCGCAGTCAGTTGTCGTTCGTGTTGACACTGTGAAGTGAATATTCGTCTCGTGTACGGTGTTTACATTTTGGCGCCTGCGCGTGCCGGCTTTCCGTCCACCTCGGGTTTTATATATTATCGTAGATGAAGCTTTGGGAACGAATGCTAGTCAGTATTTATTATTATTATCATCATTACTATTATCATTATTATAATATTATGAAGAATGCCAAATTGAAAATGCGTAGCTTAGTAGGTTTTACTCGACTGTACAGCGCAGTAGTGGTGTAGATGTTTGCATTCCAAAATGATGAATGGTTTTAATGTATTATTGTGCAATGAAGACTGCAGTGATTGTGGGGAAACTCGTCTGCGTGGCCGGGCGAGGCCAGCGAGCCAGTGCAGTCAAGAAATGCTTGTTATGTACAGTTGCATGTGAAACAATGGCGATAATGATGTAAGTATGATGATCCGAGAAAAGCGAGTGTAATCTTGTCTGGATGACGCCGTCCCAGCGACATCCGTTTTTCACAGTTATTTTCATTATTGTAATAATCAACCAGGGCGTTTGTCTGCGTTTGACGAACAACCTTGTTTAGCAGAGAGTGAAGCGCTGCAAAATCGACGCAGGCGCCACTCTCGTTTTAGGGAAAGTTTTACTGTTTCAACTCGTTTCATATCAGACCAAGATTTCGTTACTGTTCAACTAGGTAATTTTGTTTGGTGCCACATGTTTTCTCGGCTTTGTCTTGTGTGCTATTTTATACAGTATCGATTCTACTCTTGCTGTTTTGACCTGCTCGTTTGCATGATATCCCGGAAACGAAAGCGTTTTGTTCGTTTTGGTATAACGGGACATTAACGTTCTAATCGGTGCTGTTTTGACGTTTATCCCCTCGTGCATCTGGTAGTAATCCGAATGCTTAATTTCATCACTCATTGTTACCAAATGTTATATTTAAAGGGATCGCGCAATCAAAGTGAATGTTATTTATTATATTATTGATGACATTATTTATTATCGCCCGTCTGTTCATATTATATGATGACCCTATTTATTTTAGAATTTTATTATAGCTAAGCTCTGTATTATATGGCCTTAACTTATTCAGGAAGCCGGAGTGTGGAGACGGCTACTAATATTTTCAGGTTATTGCGAACATGACAGTTGACTGTATTATTAATGGTCCCTCTTGTTTATTTGTTTATGTCGATCGTTGTAGTGCAGGCACACGCACGTAGTTAGTGTATGGGCAGCGGCAGCTGATGACCAAGACCACTGGACGTGCGTCTACGGCAGATCTATGCGTGAGAAGATCGTATTGAAGGAGCGTTTTGTCGTGCATGTGTTCGAGTTGTTGTCGCTGTCGTATATCCGGCGTTCATGGCATCACAATGTGATCCGTGTTGTCTGTCGTCAGTGGGTCTGTCTGTTTTACGACATGTCGTGCACGCATGCATTCCTGTGCTCATTCCACCGCAACGTCGCCGTCTTGTTCGATGTGATTTCGTCGTAGGTTACGACCGAAGAGACGTGAGCATATAAATAAGTATAGTTGTGATGAACATATTAGCAATTATTCTAAGTTATTGTGAAGAACACGCGAGGGTTGTGGCGTGCATCGTGCAATATGGCGGTTGTGAATCTCAAGGTGTATGTTACGTTTATTCAGACGCTTTGTTTCATTTTGCGTTTCCTGCTCATTCTCACGGGGACGTAACCACGCGCAGCCATGACGATGCAGCAACGCGTTGCCATGGCGACGCCGGCCACGTGTTGCCGTGATAATGTGGCAGCACGTGACGACCGGGACCTGCCTGCATTTGCAGTGATACGTAATCGCAGGGGGAGTCTCGCGAGTCACCAGTAACTGCCACGTGACCTGCAGTACGTTTTTGATGTTATCGATACAGGTCGTCCATCCCATTGAAGCTACCCGGCTTGCAGCATTTTCTGCCTATGGAAACAAAATGGTTGTGAACAATTTATGATGAAATGTGATTCGCCGTTGCGACTCTCGGATTCGTTATGCTTTAGCGTGGGAGTGTTCCAGGCGTCAAACAGTAGTATGTGGTGCACTTCGTTACGAAACACACGTACTAGTTTTTAGATGCTGCAGATCACCCACCCATGCGCTGCACAGCTGAACGTTCCGCCTTCTTTCGGCGCGGTTGTGTGCCCTTAGTTTCACCCTAGTTGTAGGTAGTTAGTCTAACACGTAGCGTAGAATCGAATGCATCCGGGCTTTGCAAATGGAAATGCTCAACGAAGTCCAACGGCTGTGGGGACTCGAGCGAACGGGACGCAACTGTTTCCCGCTGTGACGTCGACTCTCGCGAGAGCGGGCGCGAGAACGCCAACGGATGTGCTTTGACTGCCAGAATGTCCGCGTGCGTGGGGGAGGGAGGGTGTTTGTGTGTGTACGACTTCAAAAGTGGGAGCTGTTTTTGTAAAGAATTTTCATAACAAGAGGAAATATCTATTTTTGTAAGATCATAATATTTTCGCATAATCGTGACATTATATTGAGAGATACGTCTATCTTTTGAATTACTCGGTCGGTCGGCCGGCCGCCGTAAACTGATTTTCCATAGGTCTTTGGATATTGTCCGTCGTCGTGTGGTACGTGTTGTACGTGTGGTGCGTGTTGTGCAACGTCTCCCCGTGTTGTGTCGTGACGCAGCGTCCCGCCTCCCCGAGCGCGTCCGTCATTCTGGTTAAAAAGAGCCCCGTTCCCGGCATGTATCGGGACCGGCAAATTTTAACTAACGATTTTTGTTTGGCGCGACAGGCCACAAGTTGTCCTCCCGTAAATAGAGGTCTACTATTTTCCCATCCGAGTAATTTGTGCGGTATATTTGACAGGGAAAATGTTTACGATTTCGTAGTACAAACATATAAAACATTTGCTCTGCTGGCCAATTGCTGAAAATGAAATTTTACAAACGCAGATATTTGACAAGATGGCGGTCGAACGTGCAATTGAAATGTTCTGTTTGCAATCTCGGGACGATCAGTGATGTGCCCGTTGACGAAGTTCCGATTTGTAATAATAATTTTGGTACAGATATATAAAAAGAAGTCAAGACGACATAAGGTGCTGGTTCGAATCGAAATTCATCCAAATGCTTCCGAACAATTAGCAATACGTCGGAACTTCGTCAGTGAGCAAAGGATTATGGGTCATCCTGGAAGATTTACCACGCTCTGATAGCAGCGCTAGTACGCATGTCGTACTGTTGACTATTGTGTTACCAACATACCTACCTATTAATACTGTGTAGACCTGGTATTACAAACCACATGTTGTCTTTTAGTGTTTATTATCTGAGGCGTTTTAGGTACCATTTGATAAAGAGCCACTTAATATGTAGCACAGCAACTATTTTGAATTCTGATTTGTCGGCCCGTCGTGCAACTGGCGATTGGTCGTTTCTGTGCACGTGACCACGGGGTTGCCATGGACGCGGTTGAGTTGCTAAGGTTGTACAGTTACTGTCCCGGAAGCAGTTGCCGTGCCGCGCACGAGCATTTCCTGTAGCGCATGTGTTTAGTTCTACTACGATCATTACAACTGCATTGCCCAATGTTCAACCGGCAGGCACTACTTGCGTGTCGATTACTATGTACTGTAATATATTTATGTAATTTATTTCGTCGAAGTTAGTCGGACGGACGGAGGAAGAGTGTGGAGAGAGAACGCTCGCAATGCCTCTAGGAAAGCTTGTAAAATATTACGGATTTATAAATAATAAACAGGTTTTAATGGCAGAGAGCATACGAACGATGACGATGTAGACATTGAGCTGTAACGTATTTACTCCGAGAAAAATAAAGCAAATCGAAAAGAGAAAGTACTGTGTTCGTGTTTCTTCTCATTTGTCCGAGTGGCTATCCCAGTGTATGTATTATAATCTTTACTTCAGCCAGTTCTCCCGCTTGATTAATGTGTCTGTTCTCAAACATCCTAATATCGACTCCCGGAACCCTGTAGGCATCTAAACGTGGACATGTCCGGCGTTCGTACCCCCCAACAATGTGCGGTCATGTGAATAAAAACCAATCGGTGTCGAATTCGAAGGAACACTTCCGGTCACATGTTAATTATATCTGAGTATTGCGAAAACGCGCGTCGTTTCCGGTGTAGGTAATTTAATTAACTACTCGGTATGTCGCGCGCATTTGCAATATAGTGCGTACGGCATGTCTATATATGGTCTTAATTAGTATAATTATTAAAGTGAATTATTATTTATGCACTCAACATTTCGCCACTGCCTTTTATTGCGCACACGCATACATGTTAATACGCTAACGTTGGAGTATTGTAAGAGCATCTCCTCCGAGGAGCCGAGGTTCAGTCGGGTCTTTCTATTTAAATTCGCTCCCTTGGATCATTGGGTTTTGATCTACCAATAGTTGGATATGTGTTTCACAAAACACAAAGTCATTACTTATGGATCGTCTCATCATTTTGCAAAGTCCAAAAAACGTAATGCGTTTAGTATTTGGTTCACTTGGTGGCGCCACTAGTAATATATTTCCCTGCTACTGAGTCCAGTATCCATTACGTGACATCTGGCCGCATATCATAGTAACGGCCTTTGGCGGGCTATACACAACAACTGCAAGAACTTAAGAACTTGTATATTACTGTCAGGCTTTAGATATGTCACTATCCATTCACTATCCATCAAAATACTGTTGCATTTTGTCGGTTCCCTGGTAAACAATATACAACATTCGATTGTGTATAACCAAGATGGCGGGTCACCTTGACGACTGGACACCAAAGGCAATGAAGTACGATTAATGGACTCGATGGGACCTGTAATGATGCGTTCCAATGGGCTCGTTTATATCATAAACACGACTTGGTGAACTGGAAACTTCACGATCTCCTCGAGTTTACCACGGAGTCGTGTTCACGGTATACACGAGGTGATTGGAACGCAGCATAAGTATCGCGTCTCGTTTTCACTTTGGAGTCAGCTGGCGACATCCGTTGCCCTGTCGCCTACATAGGGAGTAGGATGTATATTTCCATTTGGGGTATAATCACAGGAATGACACAGAAGACTGATGATCGAATGTTCCTGTTTCCAACTGATGGAAAGAGATCGAACAGGTGGGAGAAGTTTTGTAAGTATCAATGTTACAGTATCGAGATTAGCGTTGGTTATAACTGAGTAGAAACATCAGTGCTGGCCCGATGAAGACCAGAGCACAAGCATACACAACGTTAATGAACCCCATCCTAGAGTATGCTTCTCCCGCATGGGTCCTTGCACTCATAAAAACATAAACAGGTTAGAAGCCGTGCAGACATTCAGCAAGCTTCATAAAGCGTGACTACAGCCCCTACAGCAGTGACAGCCATGCTGGAGGAGCAGAACCTACAAACCCTACAGGAGCGACGAGCACAGACAAAAGTAACACACTTCTATCGTGCTGCCAACAAGCTGGTCGATGTTGACCTTGAGCATTATATGTCGCCACTCTCTACATCAAGAAGAAGGATACCTGTAATGTTGCTCGGGCGATGTGTTTACGTCATAACTTGACGTAAAGGCAGTTTGTCACTGTTTGTGTTTCATTCGGAGATACAACAGCCACATGAGATATATACAACCGATCTCGTTAATACTGTTCTGTTTTCACAGGCAGTTAGTGCGGTGGGGAACTGTTGTAGGTAATTATGTTCACGGTAAACGTACGTAAAGTCGTCCCGGGCTGTATTACTGGTACCCAGCTGTAACCACCGACAAAACGATTACCGTAAAATGTTTACTTACAAAACTTCCCCCATCGCTTTAGTTTAAGTTTAATCATCCAGAAACAAGAATTAATATAAGTCTTTATGTATTTCATGTGATTACACTCTAAAACAAAACCCATCATATTCCCTAGGCAGGCGCCGAGGTACTTCATGTCGCCAGTCGTCTCCACTCGCGCGGAATCTCGCTTACTTACAGGCCCTATACGTGGTGACGATCACGCCAGCCACCACTTAAGTAATGCTTCCCATATTTTGGGACTGCGAACTATTGCGACCACCTGTTATTTACTTTTCAGTGGACACATTCAGTGGTCAATCATTCGCCAGGTGGCGCAACAGAATTATCTGCTGTGCCTTTGATCAGCTGCATGCTGGCGACTTCAGAAATTAAATGATCTCGAGAATGAGAGCGTGCGAGAGAGAGAGGGGGTGAAGGGGGTTAAGAACTTGGGGAGAGGGGAACAAAAGGGACAGAAACCCGCAAGACAGTGAACAACGGGGAAGAAACTAACACGTGTAACAAGTAAGGTATGAAATCGAACAACAATAGGGGGGACATAGAAATGAAAGGAATATTAAAGCATTACCCCCGAAATTAATAGTAGGGGAAGGATGGGACCTACGCATCGCGTCGTGATACGTATGCTGGATAAACCCAAATCGTCGGAAACAAATAGTCGTCGGTGAGTCGCGTCGTGACGTATCTGTCGGTACCTTCCTGGCCTGCGACGCGTCGGCGACGTAATTCATTGCCTTCTGAACTGTTTTGAGGCACTTAGCCAATCAGGAGCGAAATGTGAATTCATACTAAATAATTATAATAATAGACCTATTTAAACTTGTTAAGTGGGCTTTATTTATTAATATGGGGCGTGCCATTACAAATGCAGACACTGGTGTAATAATGTTTTAATGGCATTTTGAGGTGATTAGTTTTTCAATATTCACAAACGGAATACAAAATTAACATTCTTATTTTAAAAAAATATGTATGGCTAATTAGAACAAGAATTAGTACAAATAAAAGACGGGCTCATCCGATATGTAAACCCTGGACCTATCGTTCCCGAAGCGATAATCAGACAGGGGATTGTCACTTAAAACGACGACGAAATTGGCGCAAGTTGCAAGCACCGCTTGGCATCTTGATCTGGAGGAAGAACTAACAATTCTGTGACAGGAGAGGCGCTGTTTATACTGTGCTACTACAGTAGTACACAGTCATCGCGATAATTTATGAATAGTACTACCGACAGGAATGCGTACACCAGTCTTTCGTAGTCGCCACCCGCTTCGTGGTCGCGTCGTGATGTGTGTGACCCCTTGTCTTTAGTTGTCCGCGACAACTTGTCGCAAACAAATAATCGCAAACAAATCATCGCGTGTTGACGTGTATGCCGGGCTTTAGTTGCATGTTTTCCATTAAGTATAATTTATTTAGTACTATAACTCATGCTGGTGAAATTTGCTTTTGTCCTGCTGACTTCGAGCATTTATTGTTTGAAAAAAATTAGAGAGAGTGTGTTTAGAAAATATTTGAAAGGATGGGTGAAAAACCGTAACTTACGCAATTTCAATAATCCGTACAACTGCGAAATTAGAGTAAAATAAAAAAAGACATTTCCTAACTTAAGTTACTGTTTCAAGTTCTCACATTCGTTATCAACATGACCATTTGCCTTAGAGTTACATTGCGTTGTGTGTGTGTGCGTGCATGCGTGCGTGCGCGCGTACGTGCGTGCGTGCGTGCGTGCGTGCGCATTGTATCGTGTGTCATTGCGTAACCATAAACAAATTCCCAGTATTGAAGACGTGCACATATGCAGAGGGTTTTATCGAAAATTCGGCAATCATCTGCCAAGAACTGTTTCAGGTACTGATAGAACATGTATCCCTTATTGTCAATATATAAGTATCAGCAACACTGCATTAGTTGTGGTAGCTATGTAAAGAAAATATCAACATATGAAATAACTACTACTAAATATTTGATCGGTTAAAACACATACATCGTGATTTTGTGCGCCGTTGGTCGCCCGTAATTAGTCAAATGGCAGTGAAGTTGTAAGTAGCATGGCCTGCTTCTAGAGAACTCAAAAAATTAAACGTCTGATAATTATTATTAACGAAGTTACAGAGTACAGGGAGTGGCTCAAAGCTTCCCTATGGTCATAGGTCTCGACATTCCCCTAGGACCCGGACAGAGCAGCTAGAAACATTTATGTTGCTATCTCGGACATTTAGCTTGTTTTGAACCGATTGTATGAAATTTTTCACATTGCAGCCGCGCTTGTTTATGTATAATCGACTTTCATTCAACGAACAGCTGGCTACCTGTGGGGTCTGCGCGTGTCCCACTTTGACGGGCATCTGCGACACAATGCAAAGACACGCGCTACAGGTGCTAGCGCACGTGCGGTTGTTATGGTAACGGAGGCGCGCAATGGGAGGGTTGCAGGTGTCACGGCAGTGCTGGCCGTCGCCCGAGTATCAACCAGTTTTAGGGACATACTTCACGCGTGTATCTCCACAGATTCCGCCATCGTAAACAGAACGAGCGGTGCCGACCTAATGAAAGGAACATAAACACCAGTCCACAAAACATTGATCAGTTTATTTCCCACCCCATAAATTATGGGCAGATAAGTGTGTGCTTATGGCCATAACTTTGCAACAGAGTTTCAAATATTAATATATGAATTCTAGTTTACGCTAAACCACTATAGATTTCGCAAATATATCCGTAAATGTAAACCACATGCAAACTTCCATGATGGAGTTGTATGGAGAAAAGTCAACAACATAGTGAAGCGGTTGAGCTCCGGAGTAAATATTTGTTAGGTGCCCCCCTCCCCCGTGGACAATGCTGCCGACAGACTTCTCGGCTGAGTGGTCAAGGAGACACCAGTCTAGCGGCTTGGTCTCTCGTCAAGTTAGACTGACCCTTCCCCGTCGACTGACAGCCAGCGTATTTGGACCCCAATTGTTTTCGTCGACGACCAATAAACGCGACGCGGACAGCAAAGTTGCGCAGAAGGAGGGTTATAAAGAGACGCAGAACCGCCGAGCCGTCAGTACTATTGCGGTAGCGAAGTCGGCAAAACGTTCTTTTAAGTGGTGTTTTTACAGGAGCTTTGTTGGATCTGTTGTCATATCCTGTCGCGATGTCGACCGTCAAGATGGAGGTAGGCGCTTACGAATTACGAAATTCGCCTCCTCTTGCTATCCATGATATCAGCAGATTGTCACCAACCTAGTTCCATCCAAGCTATTATCAAATCATCCAAACTCATTTACCGATGACAACACTCCCCATTTCTTATTTCTAAGTATGACAAGTGTCCAATACGCCCTCTCAGTGAAGCTGTCACCCGGAGCCCATTGTCGCCTGCAAGTGTGTTGTTGCATCACAATTATAAGTCGTGGTCTGGTTTTACTCGCACTTTGTATTATATACACAACACCTTAGTACATTTACCTATAACACCCCTCAGGCTCTTGTGCACACCCATTCCGACATAACGATTCTGCCAATTAACGAAGTAGAACACATTGGAGAAGGGCAATGTGAAGATAAACAGCAAGTCTGTATCACACAGTAGTGTGAACGGAAAGAATGCTGCATGTGCGCAGTTTCGTTGTAGTTATTGGTAAATAAGCTGTCGCTGCAATAACAATAGGACTTCGTCGGGTAGGCTCTATCATCCAATTGTTATACATGCCGGCCGGCCAAATTTAAGTTTGCTAGTTTTGCCGGTTCAACGCTGTATCGTTTGTCGTGGGTTATTATTATTGTGCTCCTTTCTACCATTGATGTTCTCCTTGTTCACGGCTGTACAGCGGTGAAGGTCAGGTACAATATTGCCGAACCACTCGCTGCGTTCTTTCTTTCGAAAGTTTGCTATCCATAGTCCCTATCTTCATATTTCATCATCCCCCGGTCTTCTCGTATCCGTCCTTCTGTGTCCTCTATGTTGTTGCGCCTCTGCACTCTGCAAGTTCTCCTGCATGCACCCCTACCAAGAGGCTTACCCATCTCATTCGGCTTCTCACCAAGCCTCCCATTAGGCTGCATTCAATCCCAACTTCTTTACTCAGATCGCATTCTGTATAACTTCGTTGAGCTTTTTCGAAATTTGACTGTCCATCATGACTCTCTCTCTCTCTCTCTCTCTCTCTCTCTCTCTCTCTCTCTCTCTCTCTCTCTCTCTCTCTCTCTCTACATCGTTATCCAAATATGTGCCCTTGCTTGTATCCGACGTCACACCTCTATCACTGACTGTTCATCCGACGACGCCATTCCTCCAAGGTACGCAGAGCTACCCACGTGCATCTTTCCTTTCCATCCAACCTGATGTTCATCTCCGCTTATCTCTCTAGTGTTCATCCCTCATCATTACTGTTTTCTTCAGGCTCGTTCGAAGTCCATGCTTCTTGAACACCCCGGTGTTCCATTCCTCTAATACTTCTTGTAGTTCTTGTTTGCCCTCTGCTACTATGGCCTGCATACATCATCTTCGCGAGAACATCTGTCGTGTTGATCTTCTGTTGATTAATGTCATCACCATCACGAACAGTAAAGAGCTAAAGGCACTTATAATTTGGTCATCCTCTGTTTCGTAACTATTATCTGCTCAGATTCAAAAGCAGGGGTTTCATAGGAACCATCTATAGACCCTACGGAGTTTGATGGAGGTGATAGGTGGAGCCAGGCCATAATACCCTAAGTAGTTTGCTGGAGGTGGGAGGTGGAGCTAGGACGTAAGACCCTAAATGGATGGAGGCGATAGGTGGAATTCGCCCCATAGGCCCCATGATGAGATTCCGTCTCCTCAGTGCTGTGTCCTACGTGGGGTGCTTTTGACCCTATCTGCGAAACAATCGTACATATTTAAACGCATACTATATGGTATATACAATACGACAAGGGACCTCAATGCCACTAATGCAAAAGTTTAATGGACACACGTAATGGATGTGTTCTCACTAACTTATCTGTATACAATCAACGTCACTAGCTTTAACAGAATTTGTCGAAAATGTTACTTCCGCAATGGATAAATGCCAAAGTACGATGCGTGTCTTTATCGACCTAAAAGCGTTTGAAACTGTTGACCGCAACATATTGCTAAGTAAATTGCGATGCTACGGAATAAGGAGTCTAGCACTGGTTCTGGACTGGATAAAAAGCTACTTAACCAACCGTAGACAATATGTATGATATAACAACATTAACTAAGAACAAAAGGAAATCAAGTGTGAAGTCCCGCACGGTTCAATCCTTGGCCCATTATTATTTATTCTGTACATAAATGACATGTGTGAAGTCTCAAAATCGCTTCATTTTATTCTGTTTGCCGATGATACTAACATTTTTTATTCTGCTAGTAACACTGATGATGCAAGCACTGTTGTTAACAACGATGTAAACAAAAACTAGACTTGTGGTTCCGAGTGAAAGAATTATCGCTCTATCTGAACAAAACACATTATTAACAATAAAAAACAACCTAGAACAGATGTGTGAATGTAGTTTTGAATGGGACAAACATTGAGCAGGTATCATATACAACATTCCTTTGAGGAACCA